>JAWQFJ010016794.1:12500-49362 GCA_034096865.1 Theodoxus fluviatilis | reverse complement strand
TTTTCTCAAATGCTATTCGATCAATGACAAATTTAGATAAGTGGATTTTAGACATTTGAACAATATTATCTTGAATTTTATGCATATTTTTTTTTACATCATCTATTTGTATATCTAAACATTTTAACTTACTTTCAGTAGCAGCAAGCTTTTGTGTAACTTTTACTTGTTCATTTCTCAAGTTACGTTCATTAGCTATTTCTTGCTCAGTACTTGGTTCAGACATAATTTAGAAAGAGGTCATCCTCACTAACGCTGTAAATACCAACGCCAAAAAGGTCACTTTTAGGAAAAATAAAGCTGTGAAGACCTGCAAAAAGCTAAATAACAAATTTAAGTTACAATTCCAAACTCTATGAAATAAAAACGCAAGAGACACGTCCCTCTTGAAACAGATCAACCTACCTGGCCAGCAGCTATGGGGTTCTGAAGGCCTGGCAAAGGTGCGCGCTGATTGCTGGCAAAGAAGTGTTTTCATTGGCTCAAAAAATGTGGCCTGATCATTACGTCATGGAATTTTTGGGCGTGAATAACCGCATTTTATGCATTAACACAGAGGTAAGCAAAAATAGTAAAGGTGCAAATTTACTGCAAATATGTTTTCTTTATCTCTATATAATTTTGGCCTGTTTGGTAAGGTATTTTTAATGCTTTTAGTTAATTTGTTGCATTAGGTGAGGAAGCAGTGGCCTTCACCTAGCATGGGTGCGTCCAAGCATAGCAACTGGCTGGGGTAGGCCTGGGTCTGCATAGCTGTTGCAAGCACGGGTTGTTTAGCCACAACTCTTGTTAAACCATAGCAAGCCTTGTAAATACACCCTGAAAGAGTAAATTGTCTTGTCTCAATTCTTGCACACACAAAAAACAGTCTGTAAGTGTTTGTGTGTGTAGAGAGACAGAGGAATAAAAACACAGAGAAAAACGGGGAGGCAGTCTAAGCAGACGACATTATTTTGTGCTTGGAACAAAAATAGACTAGGCTCGGAGTGGTGGCAGGTGTGCAGTCATGGTCTGCTGCACCCGGCGGGCTGTTGCATGTGGGGAATATTAATATTGCGCAGCGTCAGCCCTGTGGGTGTGTGTGTGTGAGAAAGAGAGAGAGAGAGAGAGCAGACAACGGTTTGACTCTGCCCTGAAATTTACCGGGTTTTCCGTTGACACCGGGCCAAACATTTTCCCCTCCCACCCCCTCTGCTCACTGCAGACAGACAGACACAAAGAGATACAGGGAGAGAGCAGGGGGGTTTACTTAGCAGACGACACAACCCACTGCCTGTGTCCCATATATCGCCTGCCTTGGAGGGCTGTACCGATTTTTGGGCTGCGGGGGAGATAGACGCTTAAAATAGAGGACCAGCGTGGCACTAAACAGGGTTGCGTGGCGTTCGCTATGCCAAGTGAGTCAAAGATGTAGGTTGAACGTCCGTGTCACTGTCTTGGCGCGCACTTTTAACATGCAAAGCGAGTTATGCCCCTTTAACCTCTGCAAGCGGCCTGTCTCTCTCGCTCCCCGCCCCCAGATTGAAAAAGGTAATTAGCCTGCCGATTAAATTAAAAAAGTGAACAGCTGGATCATTAGGGGTGAGGTGGGCGCCCCAACTCTATAACTACTGACGCATAACTTGGTCAGACTGCCGTGCTGCCTATCTCGCATTATCAACATTTGTGCAAAGACTGCAATATTCACTTCTATGAATCTTACTCTTTACTGCGCTCTTCATTTCCAAAAATGTAATTAAAAAAAAACAATTTTTCTTTAAGTTTGTCCTGAGCAACTTCTCCAGAAAAGGGACTTTTTACCCTGCAGTCTACATAGCAGTTCCGGGTCAGGGAAGTGGCTACACGGGAACGTGGATGGCCTTGCATAGCACTCTGGAGAGGAACAAAGCCAGGACACGAAGGACAAGCACGACAACGGCCGGTGGTGGGGGCCTGGACTGGACAGCCGGGGTCTGAGAGGGGCTGGCTTGCAGGCAGGGGCTCCATGGCGCCAAGTGCACAGTCTCTGAGTAGGACTGCCTAGATCGGGGTCAACACGGGGTCCCAGACATCGTTCCCTAGTGGCCTGGCGTCTCCATCACAGAGGACGAGTGACAGGAGGGGATGGGGGACGACTGACGTGAGAGACACAGAGACAAGCACTGGAGGGGTGCAGAGGGGAGGGCAGTGAAGCAGGAGGCGTGGCTTGCCAGGAAGGGGAGGGGCCAGAGGCCAGACCTTTCCTGACAGTCGCCATCACCTCAAGCACCATCTCCACCTGTGTCAGCATCTTGTGGCCCAGTGCCACTACGACTGACTCCAAGACAGTCAGTGCTGCCTCTATAGCGCCACACCCACCACTGACGTCAACAGCACCTTCACTTCCACCCCAGTCTCCAGTGACGTCATGCAGGTTGCTGGTAGCAGTGCCTCTGTCCAATTTTTTGTAGTGGCTTCAGATTTACATTTATGCTGAAAATGAGATTCTCTCACTTTCGTTATCGGGAAATAAGACGTCAAAAAGATGGCATCAGCAATAAAGTGCTGCTAACTTCGAGATTCCATAGTTTAAATCTCGTCTGCGTAACGAATTACATTTTGTTGTTTTCAAATCATGGTAATTCTAGCATTCACGTGACAAGTATTAATCTCAGCAACTCCATGAGAAGCACATTCAAGACTACGAAGTTAAGGCTTTTAGACACTCTGTTCTACTGGTCCTCTTCCCTCCCACCCATCCCCTCCCCTGCCTCGGCCAAGTTGCAGTGGCAGGAGTGACAAAGAGGTGGACCCCCCTCCCCTGCAAGCAGCTGTGTCCTGTGTTGCCAGTGCGGCCATACGATCTCACACAGCATGGCGTCCTCCCGGAGCTGCAGACACGGCCACTGGTCTGACCTTGACCCTTACAAAAGCGCCTTACCCAGAGGAAAGCGATTGGTATCGATAAGTATCAACACGTTCAGAGATGAGGACTCATGCCGAGCTTTGACGTGGACAGGATCAAGTGTGAAGAAAACTTTGAACTTCCCGAGCGCTCTCTGTGACGTTCATTTCTGAACGTTTTAGAAAGCTATCGATACAAATCGCGATCCTGTGAGGAATGCACCCCAGTCTACATTTAGTGAAAACACGTGTCCCAGGGGGCGTGGTCCTTCAGTTGATTCCTCTCCTCTTTCTCTCACAGGCAGTTCGACATGACGTTGGGCTTCTTGTACGACAACCGGCAGCCGCAGAGTCCGTGTGTGTTGGTGGTGGAGGCAAAGAGCTGCCGTCTCCTGGGTATCAGACGTCTGCCCCCCTCCATGCCCCTCAGACCTGTACTCAGAGTCGCACCTTCTTACAATGGCGACAAATGTAAAGTCTGGCTGGAAGTGAGGACAGGACCTGGAGTTCTGGATGACGTCAGAGCCAGTCGACTGCAGAGTCTGCTGGGACGGATGAGGAGTTAGAGGAGAGATGGACAGGGACATTTTTGTTTTTCTATTTCGTCTGCATTGTGTGTTTTTCGTTAATTGTATGTGACCATCATCATGTTATTGCACACTGCTTGTTTAGGCTCTAACCATTATCTAGCTTTTTTATGTGTATGGATTTAATGCTGATGGTACATAATGTATACTTTTTGACTCACATGCGTAGCAAAAGTGAGTTTATGTACTCACCCGTTTCGTCCGTCCGGGCGTCCGGGCGTCCGGGCGTCCGGGCGTCCGGGCGTCCGTTTAAAACTTTAACGTTGGATTTTTCTCGGAGACTATTAAGTCTATCAACACCCAATTTGGCATGATGGTGTATGATGACAAGGCGTCAATAAATATACATAGTGACTTGACCTTGCTTCAAGGTCAAGGTCGCAGGAGCCATAAATGTTTTCTAAAAAACAGTCATTTTTCACATTTTCTCAATTTTCTCTGACGTTTTTGAGATTGGATACCTCACCTATACATGGTATATAGGGCAACGTAAGCCCTTTTTTTTATACCAGTTTGGTTGACTTTGCTTCAAAGTCAAGGTCACAGGAGCTCTTTAAAGTTGGATTGTATACATATTTTGAAGTGACCTTGGCCCTGAACTATGGAAGATAACTGTTTCAAACTTAATAATTTTGTGGGGCACATGTTATACTTTCATTATAAGACACATTTGGTCATATATCATCAAGGTCAAGGTCACTTTGACCCTAATGAAATGTGACCAAAATGGGGTAGTGAACCACTAAAAGTGACCATATCTCATGGTAGAAAGGTTCAATTAGCACCATTGTGCTTCCTGTGTCTTGAATTAACAGCTTTGTGTTGCATGACCTTGAATGACCTTGACCTTGGGTCAAGGCCACATGTATTTTGGTAGGAAAAATGTGTAAAACATTTCTTAGTTTAGTGTATGATGTCATTGTTAGGTGTAGTTGATTGACCTTGACCTTGAAGGTCACCTGAAGGTCAAGGTCATGTAAAGGTCAAGGTCAAGCATGTGAGTCGTATGGGCTTTGCCCTTCTTGTTGCAAAGTTTTGTTACAAGCTACTTTGTTGTTAATGAGTTTAGCAGTGAAATGTTTATCTCTATACAACCCCTCCTAGCCCCCCTCACCACCACCCCTCCTTTTTTCTCCCCTGTCCTTGTCGTGGGTACGTAATGACATTTAACCCTTGTCTTATGAATGTGATTACTGGAAGCGACCTGTCGCGTGGGCGCGACAGGTATGGTGATTAAAGGAATAATGAGAGGGTGATAAATTGAGGAGACACCGCGTTCCGCTCAAAAACTAAGGTTAGGGTCAGAGTTCACCATAGAATGGGCGGAAAGTTCTCAGCAAGGGTACGGGCTGAGACGTGACTATTTTTTGGGGGGGGTTACTGATTTGTCTAGCACGGGCTGAGCCGTGATTACATTGTCAGGGGATTACCGATTGACCCGGCACGGGCTGAGGGTCAATTAGAATTTAAGCTCCCTGATTGGTGCGCACTACCGCGCGAGGGAGGTTTCTCGTTTTGGGAGGTGCTAAAACGAGGTTCAGATTTCATCAGGCTGGATGAAGGGAAGGACGGGCGAGCTCGGTGCTCTGCGAGTCGAAAACCACTGGAGTGGGTTTTTTGGGTTGCGAGTGTTGGACTTCGCAAGTCTGGTCTTGGAGGCGAGGACAGCCTGCCAAGAAGATTCCGGGAATCGGTCTTGAACGGGTCGTGTGAGGATTTGGACGACGTGTTTCCACAGCTCGTTTGGGGTAAGCACTAAATTTTCGTATCACTCGCTTGCCATGTGGAAAATGACCGTTGGGGTGCGGGCGGGAAAGAATTCAATTATCGGGACGAAAATGAATAAGCTAAAAAATAAGGGACTCGTTTTCTTTGGTAGAAGCGATAAACTCCATTTACATTGAGTTGTAAATTCGTGTAATCTCGTTTAACGTCTGGATAGTTTAAATGAAGCGTTCTCGTGGGAGGGAAGTGAAGTAGGATTTTTCAGAACACGTGGGTCGAAGGGGTGGTCGCCGTATTTCTAGTAATTCTATTGTAAAAGTTATGGGGAAAAGGAAATAGTGATTTATTAGTCTGGGTCGATGTTGCAGGCTTTTTGTAGGGTGGCTGCGTCTTGTGGATGACGGACGTTTGGAC
Source organism: Theodoxus fluviatilis (assembly GCA_034096865.1). Taxonomy (NCBI): domain Eukaryota; kingdom Metazoa; phylum Mollusca; class Gastropoda; order Cycloneritida; family Neritidae; genus Theodoxus; species Theodoxus fluviatilis. Next base: position 43,774 of record JAWQFJ010016794.1, on the reverse strand, counting down.
GTGGATGATGACGGATGGTGGATCAGAACTCTGCTGTCTCTGCCGAGTTTCTGAGGGTTCTGCTTACAGCGCCGGGTGGAACGCTGGCGCGGGTCAGCGTGCTGTTTCTTCATGTGCGTTGGGGTGCACTGTGTTCCTCAACGTTGGTGCCCAGAGTTGCAAGTATTTCTTGTGTAGTGAGCTTGTCTAGCTCTGAGCGTGGACAGTGGAATTTCTAGGAGTGAGAATTCAACTCGGACTGGTAGCCGAGGGTGGTGTGAGGTGTTTGAACTTTTTTGAACTTTCATTGCCTGTGGGGTAGTGGAAGTTACAAGTGTGTTGCGACGGGTAGATATCGCAACGGAACTGTGTGAGAAACTTTTGATTCACTAGGACTACTAGGTTGAATGAGTATCTCACGGGGTGTCAGAAGGACTGGACTGTGAGGGACTTTGCCAGTGTTTTATGGACTTGTGTTGAATGAGTGTAGCAGTGCTCGTGAACTTGGGCGGAGCCAAGAGGTCAGCGAGCACGGGTTCTCATTCACGTTTTCGTTGCAGCTTGCGTAGCCTTGTTGTTTAGCGTGAGGACGTTTTTGATTGGCTGGAGCCGGGAGGAGCGGACACGCTAGCGAGCTGCGGGCTGGAGTGAGTGGGTTTTGTTATTGTTTGGCGTGGCCTGTGGTTTGGGGTCAAGCCAGGCTGCACTGACTCTTACTCGGGAGGTGGAGTGAGAGGGGGAGAGTTTCCTTTGTAGATATTTTATTTGTAGTAGAGTTTGGTTGTCGTTCTGACCAGGACGGTCACAACGAGTGGTGGGAAGGTGGATTTTGGAGAGGTTTGTGAAATCTTTTCTTCTCTGTTTTGTGAAAACAGGAGTTTGAGTTGGAGTTGTGTTTTCTTGAATCATTTTGTCAACTTAACACGTTATCGATAACGCTGTGGGTTTCGTTTGCTTATGATTCATATTTGGGAGTTTTGAGTTTAGTGTACCTTGTTGAAGGTCATTTGGGATTTTTGTGGTTGTTTCTGTGTTTTTCAGCAGAAGCAGTGCCTTCTTGTTTGGTTGGTGGACCAAGACCGTGTTGTTTGTTTTGGGTCCCATTTGCAGTGTGTGCTGCTTATGCTTCGCCCTTCACTGCTGCGAGCAGGAAGGGGGAGTTGTTGATTAAACTGTTGTTTTCTTATACCTGATTCAGTGGTTTATTTCCTTGTTGTTTTGTGGTGTCCCCCAAGGTGTGGCAGTAGAGTTTAGATTGTAAACTCCGGAGTTCCATTAGTTTTTCACCCTCAGGGCGATTCCATCGTCCCTGAGAGGTGAAGGTGCAGAATCGCAAAACTGCATTACAGCTAATCGGTTAACTTTACGCGACACGACCTTTCGAGTGTGCCATCTGAAGAATTACACATTTGTTCCAGGACTCGATCGGATATGTTTTGATTGTCTTTCCTAGCGCTCATTGAAATGTACTCAGTTATCTCCCCTTCCCCACCCCTAATCTCTCTCACCCTTTTGAACACACAAACACGCACACGTACATATACACAGACACATACACACACAAACACACACATACACAAATACACACATACACATGCTCACACACATGCACCTGCACGCACACGCGTGCGGACATACATGCACGCATGCACACACGACCGCACGTACACACGCACTTCCACTCACGTCGCACACACACACACACACACACACACACACACACACACACACACACACACACACACACACACACACACACACACACACACACACACACACACACACACACACACACACACACACACACACACACCAACAAATCCATACACACAAATACACGGGCACGCACACACAGAAACACATACACACACAGACTCGCGCGTACGCAAGGACACACACAAACACGCGCACACACACAGAGGCACATTACAAACACACATTTAGAAAATAAATCAAACGGAAAGTTTACTGAGAAATTCTGCAGCGTGGGTCAGGAGCATCTGTGTGTACAATATTCGGATTTGCTTATTCAATAGAAATGTAAATACATATATAGCTTCTTTAAAATATTTGTTAGGTAATCTATATATACGTGAGTGAACGTTTTGCCTTACATCAGTACAGACATGTACATGTACTTGCAATCATGATCGGTCAAGATTTCGCTGATGCATTCTGAATTGGGCGAGTGTAGCACTCTACAGTTGTCCTAATGGCGTTTGTACATAAAACTGTGCCATCATAATAGTGTGTTGTGTTTCCATTCATTGGAATGTTTTACCGCTGTAATAGGGTTGCATATAATATTTCAGAAAAGATATTGCAACTGAGTGTTTGTTTGTATTTTTATTCAGGCTCCTCGGCAAATCCTTGTTACCTTGTATTGATCTCTGCTTGTAAACCTTGACGTCCCATCGCTGGACTGTGGCTTTTGTCGCTGGTCAGTGTGCAGTCGCTTTCAATAAAATGACAAACTCTCTGGAGGCTTGGCACTTGTGTACTGAGTGTGTCTGTGTGCGAGGGCGGAATGGCAGAGCCGGTGACTGTGTAGTGAGGTGTGTAGGCCTGTGTTTGTGTCCCTGTGTCACGTGGTGTCCATGCACACGTGTGTCATTAGGCAGGGGGACAGGTGTCCAGGGCAGAGGAAAAGGCGGCGTTCCTATAGCGACTGTGCAAGGCCAGACCTGCTGATGGCGCTTTGCACCTTACCGCCAGGTCATAGGGCTTGACAAATGCAAAAGGCAACAAAACTGAACGTTTCATAGCAAGTCTGAAACCAAAGTAGTGTTCGTCGAGGTATCTATACGGCAGGATCGAGCTTGTAAACCCTTTATCTTACTTGCATAACCTCTCACTGTCCAGGAGTATAACGGGTCCCTGTGAGGGGAGTGAAGACATGTAACATAATGAACCCTCGATGCCCTTATAAGGCAGCATTGGGTTGGAATTCCCTCTCTACGTGTAGAATGGAAATGGTGCTGCATAGGACTGCGAGTGCTATCTCTGTTCCTGTCTTAGTCATCAGGGGCCAGCTACGTCACTGATGAAGTGGATCAATGATCGCTGGTAAGGTGGGAGGGGGAGGGGATAGGGATAGTGGGAATATGTGTGTGTGTCCCAGTCTCCACTTGTCCTGTTCAGGTTGTGCGCGCGCGCGCACACACATAGTATCAAGTACGCGCGGGTCCACACGTAGATGTACCCACCCACAGCAAATCATACGGTCACACCAAGCAAGGTAGAAACAACAAACTTCTTTAAATACACAATGATTCAAAATACATAAACAACTAACCACATAGATAACTCATCACAATCCCCTATACACTATCCTATCATGTCACAATAAAGGCATCAATGACACTGTCCAATGTCAAAGTTCATTTCTTCTTCCCACCCCCACCCCCATCCCTCACTGGACGGCACCGCACCAAGGCTATATATAGATCAGTCACTTGGGGTACACAGCGTCACCGTGATACAAGTCCTTCAACACGGCGTGTCTCCACATCAAAAATGGCCACAGAAAATACTTCCAAAAACCATCGACGAAAATGCCCCAAATGCTCTTGGGGCAAGATTCGGATTTCCTGCCACAGTAGCAGGCAGCAGAACACAGGGACGGGAACTGGAGTCGGAACTCGAACAGGAAATGGGATCGGAACTGGAATCGGATTCGGAACCTGCAACACACAACAGTCATACCGCTTGCAGACTTGACAACACACAACAGTCGTACCGCTTGCAGACTTGACAACACACAACAGTCGTACCGCTTGCAGACTTGACAACACACAACAGTCGTACCGCTTGCAGACTTGACAACACACAACAGTCGTACCGCTTGCAGACTTGACAACACACAACAGTCATACCGCTTGCAGACTTGACAGCAAAAAACAAATTTAACCTATGAAAACATTGAACGGAAAACACGTTCGAAGGCAGAAAGTAAACTACACTTACCCCTTCAGATTCGGAGTAGAAGAGGTAGAGAAAAGTTGAATGGCAGAAATAATTGATCGTTAATCAGGTGCTAACCAAGTTAGTGTAAAGATACAACCGTTTTAAGAAAGCAGCCTGCAAAATGTACGTTTTTCTCACATACAAACGACGAAAATATTGTGAAGTTCACTTCCCTGATGAGGAGTAGCGATAAGGTACAGAAGTTGCATTCTGCTGTGGAGCTCACAACACGGCTGTGAGCTATCGAAGGTATCGACTGCAAAAGTGTGTCCATCGTTCAAATCGATACAAATGTATTCAAAGTCAATTCGCACACTTACAGAACTAATTTCATCACAAGTCTACAACAACTGTTCACAAGTCCACTTTCTCTGGCGGTATAGTATCACACAACGGTATATAGCTGTAGGCCTACCCTGTTGGGGGTGGGGGTGGGGGTGGGGGTGGGGTGGGAGAGAGAGAGAGAGAGAGAGAGAGAGAGAGAGAGAGAGAGAGAGAGAGAGAGAGAGAGAGAGAGAGAGAGAGAGAGAGAGAGAGAGCGAGAGAGATATTTATGAGAATGAGACCGATGACACTGGATCAGTAAACATCGTCTATGCGCCGTTTGCTTCCAGGTTAGACTCAGTCGTGCCAGGACAACAAAGGGATGCTCCACTTTCAAGGTCGCAGAGGCACTACGGTATTTCTCGTGATAGGAAACTTTCAACATCGCAGCTGTACGCCCTAGCAAGTGTGTATGTGCATGCATGCGCGCTTTTAAGCGTATGTGTGTGCGCGCGCGAGCTTCAGTATGGTCATGCGTGCACTTGAAACTCTGTGTGTATATGTGTGTGTGTGTGTGTGTGTTCGTGCGGACATGCGTGTGTGCGGATGTGTGTGTATGTGTGTGTGTGTGTGTGTGTGTGTGTATGTGTTCGTGTAGACATGCGTGTGTGCGGATGTGGGTGTACCTATCCGTGTGAATATGTGTCTGTTTGCGTACTTGCGTGCACACACGAGATTGAAAGTGTTGGTGCACTGTGTATCTTACACCATGCCATCACTATTCCTGCCATAGGCCGACAAGACTGTGCAACGACCTCCACTCCCGAGGTTGTGAGAACGCTGTTGGGTGCAGAGAGAGTCGGCTCTTTCCCTACACTGCTGCACGGCCTGGTGCGAGGGTGGCGGTGTTAGATGGACACCTCTCATCAGACACGGTCTCGGCCACTCTGTCTTGTCCAGTCTGTCTCCACGTGGCTTTGCAGCGCTGACAGGATGAGGGGGCCTACTGTCTTCTTGTGGCGACATTCGCTCATCGCGTCCTTGTCTTGTCGTGTGCGTCTGCCTTCCTCGCTGCGGGAGTTCCCTCCCCTTGTCGCCTTGACTTTGCACCAGTTTCTGTGTGTGTCAGTGTGTAGTGCCGTACGTCGTGTTATGAGCGTGTTGGCGTATGTGCTACACTACATTTGTGAAAGTGTTTGTTTCATAAAAAGGGCAACATTTTGCTCGTTTAGTTCTAAAAATCGCACAACAATGTTTTGTTTGTGTCCTATTTCAAAGCAAGTGTGTAGGCTTATATTCTGCGGCATTTACATGTTTCATGAAACAGGCTACCTTATCAAGCTGCCCAGTGATCAGGGGGTAAAGGGCAAAGCGGGATGACACCCAGGCATGGGTGAGGAGTCACTGTATAAAATCAAATCTTTTTTATTTCATGAAACAGGCAAACTTGCATTCGAATGTCAAGCTCTCAAATGGTGTTTTTGTCTGTTTCATGAACTGCGAAAATCAATTTTGCTTGTTTCGTGAAAGGGTCAAGACTACTTGTTTTGTGAAAAGAACTCTCTTAACAAAACACGCACCATCTTGACCGTTTCATGAAACAAGCGATTTCACAAATTTATAATAACGGTTGCATCTAAATGTGTGAGTCAATACGCATTGTGTGTGTGCTTGCGCTCAGGGTTGGCGGAACGCTTGGTTGTTTATGAAACTGTTTCAATTTGATATCGTGTTTAAGTTCTACACATGTTTTGAGACACACACTAGCGCGCCCGGTCGCACACTCACAGGAACAGATGGGCATGAGCATGCGCGAGAGGAAGCACACGCATTTAATGGAAACGCACATGTACGTAACCATAGACATACACAGCACACACACACAAACACACACACACACACACACACACACACACACACACACACACACGTGGACACACACACACACACACATACACACACATATACACACAAACATATACATACACACAGACACACACTTACATACACACAGACACACTCACAACACATGGACACACACATACACACATGGACACACACATATACACACACACATATATACATACACACTTACAAACACACACACACATACACACATACATGTGCACACATGCAATTACACACATATACACACATATGTACACACATGCACACACACACACATCCACACACATGCGCGCACATTCACACACACACATACATACACACACATACATACACACACACACACACACACACACACACACACACACACTCACACACACTCACACACACACACATACACACACACACATACACACACACACACACACACACACACACACACCACTTCACTCCCCAACTCTAATCACGGTGAACAGTGTCGCTCTCATCATACGAGAAGGAAGACGTGCACACGGGCCAAAGAGGACTTCCCCAGCAGTGGGACTGGAAGACACAGAGGAGACGGAAGCAAAAGCCTGTCTGCCTGCCACGTCTGCTGCGGACTGCAAGCCCAGAACGCAGCGTCCTTTCCTCCAGTGGACACAGGCGTTGCAGGCCTGAGCAGTGCAAGCACAGCTTGCCGTGTCCACCTTCACGTCCACTGTCTCCCTGTGCTCGCCTCAGGCACGCCGAAATCCGCTCCTCGCCTTGCTACGTGCTGCGGTGACGGATCGAGTTGTGGTCTAAGGGAGCTAACTCCAGACTGGCGTGAAGCGACTTCGTCAAGAGTGATCTTTGCTTGGGACAAAATGAAGCCGTTACCAAGCACGCTCGCACTCGTTCGCCGTTCGTGGCAGCTGTGACGTGGCACCTGTGTTGTCTGCATTCAGTACACCTGGTCCTGTACGGTGGATGAGGTAAGTACGTGTGTCAGCAACAGCACTGAGTGGAAATCGTGTGAGGAAACCGCTGCCACTGTGTGTGTGCACGTAGTATTTGCCACACGCTTGTGAGAGCGTCCCCTGTGTAACTTCCTGGTTGTGACGCTTTCCCTGTGACTTGTGTAAGTGTTGTCTTGTGTGTACACGTGTAATGATGACACAGAATGTGACTACACAAACTCGTATCGTGCGAGAAAACTGCATTGTGAGGTCAGTGTTTGCTGTGTGTGCTGTGTGCATTGCTGAGTGTTCGTGACCGCAGTCAACACACGCTAGACCAGTACAGACTGGTTCCTCTGTAAGAAATGTGTGCTGTGTGTCTGTCTTGATTCACTGAGTCTACCCTCACCTCCTACAGGCTGCCACTCATCCACACCAGCATTGTAGCAAAAGGCGTGGATTTATACAGTGACTCATCACCCATGTCTGGGTCTCAAACCGCTTTACACTTTACCCCCTGATCACTGGGCCGCTTGATCAATCCTTCACTGGCACCTCACAACAAACATAGTGACAGACATTTAAGACGCACACAGTCAGGCACCAGCACCAACTCCACTCCCTGGGGAGTATTCCAACCCGATGCTGGCTCATGGCCACATGCAGGGGTTAATAGGCAATCATAGAGCGTCCTTCAGGAATTCCGGTTATGCATAATCTTCTATGTAATGAGGCATTCTTGCATTCTACGTCACACCTTGTGCTGTCACGTGACATCCGGTTTCTGCGATATGGTAATTCACAAGTTTTGCCTGAACGTATTCCTTGAAAACGGACGCTTTGCCAAACTCCTTTTCGGTGAGTATTTTTGCATTCTTCCGTTGTCCTAACGTTACTGTAATCACAAGAAAATGATACCATGTCGTTTCAACTGCTGATTTGTAAAATAAAATGGCTTGACTGACAAACAGTAAAAATTTCAGGCGTAGTTTAAGCGACCAACTGCTTGGCCTACGGCGACCCAAAAGATGTCACGCTTCACGTTTTAAATTGCTCGATTTTCCTTACTAGTTAATCAAAACATCAAGTTATGCGATGCTTGCCTTATTTTATGGGTAAATGGAAAGTCTGATGCTAAATGTATGGTTATTTAATCGTCAGACGGCTATTTTGTGAAATGTGACCCAATTTCGATTCCTACATCGTGATCGTGATGCGTGATGCGCGCGCACCCTCATTACATAGAAGATTATGCATAAGCGGAATTCCTGAAGGACGCTCTATGATTGCCTAATGGCACTACAGTTTGCCAAGATTGCCCGCTCAGGTACCCGGTTTAACTCCTGGATGGGGAGAAGCAATGCCAGTTAAGCATCTTGCTCAAGGCTGCAACTCTGGGAACCGCGCAGCTTGGAACGCTGCACCCACTGGCCGCAAGCGACTACAGGTCAAGTGCGCTGACCACTGGGCCACAGAGCCAGCTAATCGCCTGTCACTCCCCACTCCGCGGTGCTGATATTTGCTTCCGTTTGGGATGTATGACCTGAAAATAAATTCACAGTCAAGAAAAGAGGATAACTCCGACATGCATTGTCCATTCTTTGACGAAACTGAGAACGAAGCTTACTTTTTGTGTAACTGCCATATGTGTGACGATATTACACAAAACTATTTAGCAAGACATTTCTAACATGTACATGGTTCAAATTCAATACAGTTCGTGAATGGAAAGTCGCCAAAAGTGACTCAAAATAGTTCCATGTTCATTTTTTATGCAATTCAGCAACATTAGCAGAAAATGCTAGAAATGTATTCGGACGTTCAAATAAACTGTTACGAAGCATATGTGAACAGTTTTATACTGGTTTACAACTATATCACTCCGTTTGATGAGCAAATATATACTGGCAAATGTTAATATGCCGCTTTTTTAATCACAAGATGACATCAGAGTGTAAATCTTGCCTCTGGGAACTGTTTAAAATGTGTAGATATGTGCATACTCCTACATAGATGGGTCTTCGGCCGAAATAAATTATTAACCTATCAATCAATCTGTGTGTATGTGTGTGTGTGTGTGTGTGTGTGTGTTTGTTTGTTTGTGTGTGTGTGTGTGTGTGTGTGTGTGTGTGTGTACTAAACTCACAATCATACGCACGCAGATAAATGTTTGTGTTTTTGCGTATGTTTGTGTATGTGCGTCTTGGGGCAGAAGACACATACACATTTTGCTGTTTCGACATACGTGTTCGAAGCATTACGAAGGGCGAATGTCGTGTTTACTTGTACTTCGTGTAGAAAACAACATGGCCACTGCAGCCCAGAAAGTCTGGGAGGAAATCAGGGAGACGCTGCTGACTTGCAAAATCTGCGAGGAGCCGTTCGACCGAGAAGGACGTCTGCCTCGAGTGCTCCCCTGTCACCACACCTTCTGTGGGCCTTGCATCGTTGAGATGAAATTATAATCTCGTCGTAATCAGTGACCAGTTAGAAATGAATTGCTGAATAGCGTCACTTAATCAGCAGATACAAGTTCATACATTTCTATCTTTACATTTTCCTGGTGATGTCTTGCTATATAATCAAACACTGACATCACTACACTTAGCTCCTCTCTACAGATCGAGTCCCACTGTGGGAGTCTCGACAACATCCGGGAGTCCAGCCTCCAGCCCCGAGCCAAGATGGCCGCTACCAGTCTGCAGGAGACGGACGCTTCCTTCAAGACCGCTGAACAGGAACTCGAAGTCGTCTTCAGCAACGCGATCAACGCCCTCCTTGACCGAAAGGCCCAGGCCATGGAGGAGCTGAGGAGCAAGTGGAAGGCGGACAGACTGGAGCTGGAGGACCAGGCGGCAGTCACGCAGTCGCTGGTGTCCAGCGCCAAGACTTGCACAGCCCTGGGCAGGACGGTGTCCTCCGTGGGGCTGCCAAGCCACATCGTGGCCCAGGAGCAGGAGCTGGAGAGAGCGGTCCAGGAGGCCGGGGCTGAAGGGGGAAAGCCACTCCAGGCCTCGCCACGCTACAAGGTGGGCGCCACCGTCGCTGGCAAGAGGCCTTTTGGGTGTCTGTGTGTGTCTGTGCTTCTCCATCGCTACATGCCCATCCTCCTCTATCGTGTGTACTTTTCTTTTCTCTCCGTTCTCTTCCTCTTGTCTTGTTTTCTATTTTTCTTTCTGTCCGTTTTTCTCACTGTCCCTTGTTTTCTCCGTACATTGTTCCTTTTTTGTGTGTGTTTCTCCGTCTGTCAGTCTGAATGCCCACTCATTCGTCCACCCGTTCGTCCAACTCTTTGTGTGTGTGTGTGTGTGTGTGTGTGTGTGTGTGTGTGTGTGTGCGTATGTGTGTGCGTATGTGCGTATGTGTGTGTACGTGTGTGTGTGTGTATGTGTGTGCGTATGTGTGTGTGTACGTGTGTGTGTGTGTGTGTGTATGTGTGTGCGTATGTGTGTGTGTGTGTGTACGTGTGTGTGTGTGTATGTGTGTGCTATGTGTGTGTGTAGTGTGTGTGTGTGTGTGAGTTGTGTAGTGTGTGTGTGTTTATGTTTGTGTTTTTGTTTGTGTGTGTGTATGTGTGTGTGTGTGTATGTGTCTGCTTCTGTGTCGATGAAAACAATTGCACGTCGGCCTATGTGGCCGTTTGTGAGTCTGTGTATATGCCTGCCTGTCTGTCCGTCTCTCTGCAGTAGCGACGATGTACTTTTTAAATAACAAAATTTACTCATTATGCATTGACACTTTGTGGTGCAGCGTTTTCTCTGTGTTGAAGGTGAACACAGACCTCTCGGTCCTGATGCGGTCTGTCCAGGAGCTGGGCACTGTACACTCAGGTAGGCAGGATGCAGGACTGGTTGTCATGGCGACAGTGTCAGTGGGTCAAGGGTGGTGCTGCACTGATGGGATTGGGGGGCCACACTGGAGACATGGCAGGAGAGTTGCCTCCCTTCATCCGTCCTCTGAAAACATCCTTTAGTTAAAATGGCTCATGCGATTTGTGAAATGACATTTTACTTGTGAATTTCTAAATTTAGCGCGTTTTTCTTTCAGACTGTATGTTGCATGAAACGATGGCTCGTGAATACTAGTGAGAGTAAACTGTTGAAATAATAGATTGTTTCACGGCACTTGTGCCTGAATATGTGAGTACTCTTGAACGTGTAAGAGGAATTATAGCACTGTCAGAAAGAGGCAAGTTTGCAGGGAGATAACTCTGTTAACTTTGCAGTCAAGAGATACTGAGATCCCTGCAGGTGCTGGTTTATAAAGGAGGGAATATGTGGTAGATATCCAGAAATAATGTCGCCATGACAATAGTAATGATGAAAGTCATTACAGATATGCTTTTGCGAGCCATGCTGTAGAACTCAGCTCAGCACCATGACAGTCTACACTGATGTGGATGGGAAAGTGCACGTGCACTGTATGAAGGCGAGAGATTTCCTTACAGTGGTCCACAAATTGTAAAAATAGATGTATACCCTCCAGTCTCGTATCGATATGTGTGAAGGGTTTGGCCACACCAATCAAGGCCACAACAAACACACACTGGTCATCAGTGACGCATGTCTTGGTCAGACTGCCGTGCTGCCTATCACAACATTTGTGCCAATACTGCAATATTCACTTCTATCAATCTTACTCTTTACTGCATGCTTCGTTTCCAAAAAAGTTTCAAAAAACAACATTTTTCTTTAAGTCTGCCCAGAGCAACTTCTCCAGAAAAGGGACTTTTTTCTGCAGTCTACATAGCGGTTCCAGGTCAGGGAAGTGGCTACACGGGAACGTGGATGGCCTTGCATAGCACTCTGGAGAGGAACAAAGCCAGGACACGAAGGACAAGCAGGACAACGGCCGGTGGTGGGGGCCTGGGCTGGACAGCCGGGGTCTGAGAGGGGCTGGCTTGCAGGCAGGGGCTCCATGGCGCCAAGTGCACAGTCTCTGATTAGGACTGCCTAGGTCGGGGTCAACACGGGGTCCCAGACAGCGTTCCCTAGTTGCCTGGCGTCTCCATCACAGAGGACGAGTGACAGGAGGGGATGGGGGACGACTGACGTGAGAGACACAGAGACAAGCACTGGAGGGGTGCAGAGGGGAGGGCAGAGTGAAGCAGGAGGCGTGGCTTGCCAGGAAGGGGAGGGGCCAGAGGCCAGACCTTTCCTGACAGTCGCCATCACCTCAAGCACCATCTCCACCTGTGTCAGCATCTTGTGGCCCAGTGCCACTACGACTGACTCCAAGACAGTCAGTGCTGCCTCTGTAGCGCCACACCCACCACTGACGTCAGCAGCACCTTCACTTCCACCCCAGTCTCCAATGACGTCATGCAGACTGCTTGTAGCAATGCCGCTGTCCAATTTATTGTAGTGTCTTCAGATTTAAATTTATTTTGAAAATGCGATTCTCTCATTTGCGTCAAAAAGATGGCATCAGCAATAAAGTGCTGCAAACGCCGAGATTCCATAGTTTAAATCTTCTCAGCGTAACGAATTACATTTTGTTGTTTTCAAATCATGGTAATTTTAACATTCACGTGACAAGTATTATCCTCAGCGACTCCATTAGGAGTATATACAAGACTCTGAAGTTAGGGCTTTTAGACACTACGTTCTACTGGTCCTTCCCACCCACCCCTCCCCTCCCCTCCCCTGCCTCGGCCAAGTTGCAGTGGCAGGAGTGACACAGAGGTGGACCCCCCTCCCCTGCCTTGGCCAAGTTGCAGTGGCAGGAGTGACACAGAGGTGGACCCCCCTCCCCTGCCTTGGCCAAGTTGCAGTGGCAGGAGTGACACAGAGGTGGACCCCCCTCCCCTGCCAGCAGCTGTGTCCTGTGTTGCCAGTGCGGCCATACGATCTCACACAGCATGGCGTCCTCCCGGAGCTGCAGACACGGCCACTGCCCTGACCTTGACCCTTACAAAAGCGCCTTACCCAGAGGAAAGCGATTGGTATCGATAGGTATCAACACGTTCAGAGATGAGGGCTCATGCCGAGCTTTCACGTGGACAGGATCAAGTGTGAAGAAAACTTTGAACTTCCCGAGCGCTCTCTGTGACGTTCATTTCTGAACGTTTTAGATAGCTATCGATACCAATCGCGATCCTGTGAGGAATGCACCCCAGTCTGCATCCAGTGAAAACACGTCTCCCAGGGGGCGTGGTCCTCCAGCTGATTCCTCTCCTCTTTCTCTCACAGGTGGTTTGAGATGACGTTGGGCTTCTTGTACGACAACCGGCAGCCCCAGAGTCCGTGTGTGTTGGTGGTGGAGGCGGAGAGCTGCCGTCTCCTGGGTGTCAGACGTCTGTCCCCCTCCCCGCCCCTCAGGTCTGTACTCAGAGTCGCGCCTTCTCAATCTGACTTCTTAAGGGATGTTTGGCTGGAGGTGAAGACAGGACCTGGAGTCCTGGATGACGTCACAGCCAGTGGACTGCAGAGTCTGCTGGGATAGATGAGGAGTTAGACGGGAGATGGACAGGAACATTTTTGTTTTTCTATTTCGTCCGCATTTTTTTTCTTTAATTGTATTTGACCATCGTCATGTTATTCCACTCTGCTTTTTAGGCTCTAAACATTATCTAGCTGTTTTATGTTTATGGATTTAATGCTGATGGTTCATCATGTATATTTTTTGTAAAGTTTTGCTACAAGCTACTTTTGTTGTTTATAAAGTTAGCAGTGAAATGTGTTTACCCTCAATCCCCCGTTTCCCTCTATACAATCCCCCTAGCCCCCCTCACCACCACCCCTCCTTTCTTCTCCCCTGTCCTTGTCGTGGATACTTAATGACATTTAACCCTTGTCTTATGAATGTGATTACTGAACGTGACCTTTCGAGTGCTTCATTTGTAGAATTGCAAATGTATTAGTAACATGAATGGATATGGTTTGATTGTCTTCTCGTAGCGCTCATTTAAATGTACTCAGTTACCTCCCCTTCTAAACCCCTAATCTCTCTCATCCTTTGGAACACACAAAAGAACGCACGCACACACACACACACACACACACACACACACACACACACACACACACACACACACACACACAAACATGTACACACACATACACACACGCACACACATACACGCACACACACACAAACGCGCGCACACACACACACACACACACACACAAACACGCACGCACATACACATGCTCGCACTCATGAACATGCACGTACACGCGCGCGCACATGCATGCACGCACACACGCGCGCATGCACGCACACGCACTTCCACGCACGTACGCGCGCACACACACAAACAAATCCATACACATTCATACACGGGCACGCGCACACAAAAACACATACACACACAGATTCGCGTGTACGCACGAACACACACAAACACGTACACACCCAGAGGCACATTGCAAACACACATTTAGAAAATAAATGAAACGGAAAGTTTACTGAGAATTTCTGCAGCGTGTGTCAGGAGTATCTGTGTGTACAATATTCGGATTTGCTTATTCAATAAAAATGTCAATACATATATAGCTTCTTTAAAATATATGTTAGGTAATCTGTATATACGTGAGTGAACGTTTTGCCATACAGCAGTACAAACATTCACATGTATATGCAATCATGATCGGTCAAGATTTCGCTGATGCATTGTAATTTGGGCGAGTGTAGCACTCTACAGTCGTCCTAAAGGCGCTTGCACACAAAACTGTGCCATCATAATTGTGTGTTGTGTTTCCAGTCATTGGAATGTTTTACCGCTGTAATAGGGTTGCATATTCTCTTTCAGAAAAAGATATTGCAACTGAGTGTTTCTGTTTTTAAATTATTCAGGCTCCTCGGCAAATCGTTGTTACCTTGTATTGATCTCTGCTTGTAAACCTTGCCGTCCCATCGCTGGACTGTGGTATTTTTGTCGCTGGTCAGTGTGCAGTCGCTTTCAATAAAATGACAAACTCTCTGGAGGCTTGGCACTTGTGTACTGAGTGTGTCTGTGTGCGAGGGCGGAATGGCAGAGCCGGTGACTGTGTAGTGAGGTGTGTAGGCTTGTGTCTGTGTCTCTGTGTCACGTGGTTTCCATGCACACATGTGTCTGTGTCCCTGTGTCACGTGGTGTCCATGCACACCTGTGTCATTAGGCAGGCGGACAAGTGTCCAGGGCAGAGGAAAAAGGCGACATTTCCTATAGTGACAGTGCAAGGCCAGACCTGCTGATGGCGCTTTGCACCTTACCGCCAGGTCATAGGGCTTGATAAATGCAAAAGGCAACAAAACTGAACGTTTCATAGCAAGTCTGAAACCAAAGTAATGTTCGTCGAGGTATCCATACGGCAGGATCGAGCTTGTAAACCCGTTATCGTACTTGCTACACCTCTTCTTTTTCAGGAGTATAACGGGTCCCTGTGAGGGGAGTGAAGATACATATAGCGTGATGAACCATTGATGCCCTTATACGGCAGCATTGAGTTGGAATTCCCTCTCTACGTGTAGAATGGAAATGGTGCTGCATAGAACTGCGAGTGCTGTCTCTGTTCCTGTCTTAGTCATCAGGGGCCAGCTACGTCACTGATGAAGGGGATCTATGATCGCTGGTAAGGTGGGAGGGGGAGGGGATAGGGATAGTGTGAATGTGTGTGTGTGCCCCAGACTTCACTTGTCCTGCTCAGGTCGTGCACTGGCGCGGGCGCACACGTATATGTACCCACCCACAGCAAAACATACGGTTACACCAAGCAAGGTAGAAGCAATAAACATCTTTAAATATACAACGATTCAAAATACATAAACAACTAACCACATTGATAACTAATCACAACCCCCATACTCTATCCTACCATGTCAAAATAAAGGCATCAATGACACTGCCCAATGTCAACGTTAATTTCTTAGTCCCAATCCCACCCCCACCCTCACCCCCAACCCCCACCCCCACCCCCATTGGACGGCACCGCACCAAGGCTATATATAGATCAGTCACTTGGGGTACACAGCGTCACCGTGATACAAGTCCTTCAACACGGCGTGTCTCCACATCAAAAATGGCCACAGGAACGACTTCCAGAAACCATTGACGAAAATGCCCCAAATGCTCTCGGCTCAAGATTCGGATTTCCTGCCACAGTAGCAGGCAGCAGAACACAGGGACGGGAACTGGAGTCGGAACTCGAACAGAAAATGGGATCGGAACTGGAATCGGATTTCGAATCTGCAACACACAACAGTCGTACCGCTTGCAGACTTGACAACACACAACAGTCGTACTGCTTGCAGACTTGACAACACACAACAGTCGTACCGCTTGCAGACTTGACAACACACAACAATCGTACCGCTTGCAGACTTGACAACACACAACAGTCGTACCGCTTGCAGACTTGACAACACACAACAGTCGTACCGCTTGCAGACTTGACAACACACAACAGTCGTACCGCTTGCAGACTTGACAACACACAACAAATTTAACCTATGAAAACATGGAACGGAAAACGCGTTCGAAGGCAAAGTGAACTACACTTATCCCTTCAGATTCAGAGTAGAAAAGGTACAGAAAAGCTGAATGACAAAAATAATTGATCTTTAATCAGGTGCTAACCAAGTTAGCTTAAAATGCAAACGTTTCAAGAAAGCATTGTGCAAAATGTATGTTTTTCTCACATAAAAACGACGAAAATATTGTGAAGTTCACTTCCCTGATGAGGAGTAGCGATAAGGTACAGAAGTTGCATTCTGCTGTGTAGCTCACAACACGGCTGTGTAGCTCACAACACGGCTGTGTAGCTCACAACACGGCTGTGTAGCTCACAACACGGCTGTGTAGCTCACAACACGGCTGTGTAGCTCACAACACGGCTGTGTAGCTCACAACACGGCTGTGTAGCTCACAACACGGCTGTGTAGCTCACAACACGGCTGTGTAGCTCACAACACGGCTGTGTAGCTCACAACACGGCTGTGTAGCTCACAACACGGCTGTGTAGCTCACAACACGGCTGTGTAGCTCACAACACGGCTGTGTAGCTCACAACACGGCTGTGAGCTATCGAAGGTATCGACTGCAAAAGAGTGTCAATAGTTCCAAATCGATACAAATGTATTGAAAGTCAATTCGCACACTTACGTAACTGACTTCATCACAAGTCGACAACGACAACTGTACACAAGTCCACTTTCCCTGGCGGTATTGTATCACACAACGGTATATAATAATAATAATAATAATAATAATAATAATAATAATAATAATAATAATAATAATAATAATAATAATAATAATAATAATAATAATAATAATAATAATAATAATAATAATAATAATAATAATAATAATAATAATGTGTGGATTTAATATAGCGCCTTACCATGAGTTAAGACATGCTCAAGGCGCATACATACACAACCATTACAATATACAATAACAATCAATAACATCAAAGGTAACTTAATAAACTTAATAACATAGGAATCAGACATTCACTTCCGGCATTCCACCAACAGATGTACAGCGTCATCGATTTACCATGAAACTGGGGAGAGGGGGAGGAGAGACAGGAGGGTGGTAGGGGGCTTAGGCAAGCTAGTACAAAGAGAACCGTGAGGGGAGGAAGATGAAGAAACTTAGATAGGATTCGGGAACGATTTCAAGAAGAGGTGAGTTTTGAGAGCAGAGCGAAAGGTAGAGGGAGATGTAGAGTGACGGACAGAGGCGGGGAGGTCATTCCAGATAGAGGGAGCCTGATAAAAGAAAGAGCGTTCACCAAATTTTGTTTTAACTGGAGGGTCCTCCGGGAACCTGAGGATTCTTGTGTCTGCGGAAGAGCGTAGCTGTAGGCCTACTCTGTGGAGAGAGAGAGAGAGAGAGAAAGAGAGAGAGAGAGAGAGAGAGAGAGAGAGAGAGAGAGAGAGAGAGAGAGAGAGAGAGAGAGAGAGAGAGACTCTTCATGCAATGACAATAAACAAGTTATTTATAAACAAGTTTGAAGGGAAGGAAAGTTCCCGTAAATACTTTTTGTCTTTTTTGCTTTGGCCCGTCGTAGACGTTGAACCAAAGCTAACGACACAAGGTTTGCAGCCCGTATAACATCCCACATTGTCAAGATTTTCTAAATTAATCCAGATTTTTCCCGTCCCAGGGATAGAACCACGGCATCGCACACCGTGCAACCCAAAAGCATGCTCGCCCATCTCTGCCTGTCAGAAGAAATGGTTTCAACAAGCGAGTAGAGACGAGGGGCTGACACTGGGGAGGAAGGGGGGGGGGGGGGGGGGGCGGGGATGGGGGGGGGGGGGGAGGGAGCTGGCAGGAACTGGTATATACCATAAACAAATTTGAAGGGATGGGAAGTTCCTGTAAATAGTTTTTGTCTTTTTTGATAGGCGGGCATGCTAGACTCAGTCGTGCCAGGACAACAAAGGGATGCTTCACTCTCAAGGTCACTGGCACTACGTCATCTCTCCTGCTAGGAAACCTTTCCCAACGCAGCTGTTACAGACACGCGCTACAACTAGTGTGTTTGTGTGTACGCGTGCATGCGCGCGTGTTAGTGCTTCCTTCGTGCTTGTGTGTCTGAGTGTGTGCGTGCGCGCATGTGTGTGTGCGTGTGTGGGCGAGCGTGTTTGTGTGTGCGCGCGCTTAAGTATGGGCGTGCGCACACTTGTGAATGTGTATGTGACCGTGTGTATGTGACTGTGTGTGTGTGTGTGTGTGTGTGTGTGTGTGTGTGTGTGTGTGTGTGTGTGTGTGTGTGTGTGTGTGTGTGTTCGTTTGTTCGTGCGGACATGTGTGTGTGCGGGTGTGGGTGTACCTTTTCGTGTGAGTATGAAGGTGTGAGTATGTGTCTTTGTGCGTACTTGCGAGCACACACTGGATTGAAAGTGTTGGTGCACTGTGTATCTTACACCATGCCATCACTATCCCTTCCATAGGCCGACCAGACTGTGCAACGACCTCCACTCCCGAGGTTGTGTGGACGCTGTTGGGTGCAGAGAGAGTCGGCTCTTTCCCTGCACTGCTGCACGGCCTGGTGCGAGGGTGGTGGTGTTAGGTGGACGCCTCTCATCAGACACGGTCTCGGCCACTCTGTCTTGTCCAGTCTGTCTCCACGTGGCTTTGCAGCGCTGACAGGATGAGGGGGTCTACTGTCTTCTTGTGGTGACATTCGCTCATCGCGTCCTTGTCTTGTCGTGTGCGTCTGCCTTCCTCACAGCGGGAGTTCCCTCCCCTTGTCGCCTTGACTTTGCACCTGTTTCTGTGTGTGTCAGTGTGTAGTGTCCGTACGTCGTGTTATGAGCGTGTTGGCGTATGTGCTACACTTAATTTGTGAGTATGCTTGTTTCATTAAACGGGCAACATTTTGCTTGTTTGGTTCTAAAAATCGCACAGCAATGTTTTGTTCCTGTCCTATTTCAAAGCAAGTGTGTAGGCTTATCATATTCTGCGGCATTTACATGTTTCATGAAACAGGCTAGCTTATCAAGCTGCCCAGTGATCAGGGGGTAAAGTGCAAAGCGGGATGACACTCAGGCATGGGTGAGGAGTCGCTGTATAAAACCACACTTTTTTATTTCATGAAACAGGCAAACTTGTATTCGAATGTCAAGCTCTCAAATGATGTTTTTGCCTGTTTCATGAACTGCGAAAATCAATTTTGCTTGATTCGTGAAACGGTCAAGATTACTTGTTTTGTGAAAAGAGCTCTCTTAACAACACAAGCATCATCTTGACCTTTTCATGAAACAAGCGATTTCACAAATTTAGGTTAACGGTTGCACCTAAATGTGTGAGTTAATACGCAGAGGGTGTGTGCTTTCGTTCAGGGTTGGCAGAACGCTTGGTTGTTTATGAAAATGTTCCAATTTGATATTGTGCTTAAGACACACCCTAGCGCGCCCGGTCGCACACTCACGGGCACAGATGGGCACGCACATGCATGCGAGAAGAAGCACACGCATTTAATGGAAACGCACATGTATGTAATCACAGACATACACAGTACATATACATACACACACTAGAGTGTACACATACAGATACACACACACACACACACACACACACACCACTTCACTCCCCAACTCTAATCACGGTGAACAGTGTCGCTCTCATCATACGAGAAGGAAGACGTGCACACGGGCCAAAGAGGACTTCCCCAGCAGTGGGACTGGAAGACACAGAGGAGACGGAAGCAAAAGCCTGTCTGCCTGCCACGTCTGCTGCGGACTGCAAGCCCAGAACGCAGCGTCCTTTCCTCCAGTGGACACAGGCGTTGCAGGCCTGAGCAGTGCAAGCACAGCTTGCCGTGTCCACCTTCACGTCCACTGTCTCCCTGTGCTCGCCTCAGGCACGCCGAAATCCGCTCCTCGCCTTGCTACGTGCTGCGGTGACGGATCGAGTTGTGGTCTAAGGGAGCTCACTCCAGACTAGCGTGAAGCGATTTCGTCAAGAGTGATCTTTGCTTGGGACAATAAGAAGCCGTTACCAAGCACGCTCTCAATCGTTCGCCGTTCGTGGCAGCTGTTACTTGGCACCTGTGTTGCCTGCATTCAGTACACCTGGTCTTGTAAGGTGAATGAGGTAAGTACGTGTGTCAGCAACAGCACTGAGTGGAAATTGTGTGAGGAAACCGCTGCCACCGTGTGTGTGCACGTAGTATTTGTTATACGCTTGTGAGAGCATCCCCTGTGTAACTTCCTGGTTGTGACGCTTTCCCTGTGACTTGTGTAAGTTTTGTCTTGTGTGTACTCGTGTAATGATGACACAGAATGTGACTACACAAACTCGTATCGCGCGAGAAAACTGCATTGTGAGGTCAGTGTTTGCTGTGTGTGCTGTGTGCATTGCTGAGTGTTCGTGACCGCAGTCAACACACGCTAGACCAGTACAGACTGGTTCCTCTGTAAGAAATGTGTGCTGTGTGTCTGTCTTGATTCACTGAGTCTACCCTCACCTCCTACAGGCTGCCACTCATCCACACCAGCATTGTAGCAAAAGGCGTGGATTTATACAGTGACTCATCACCCATGTCTGGGTCTCAAACCGCTTTACACTTTACCCCCTGATCACTGGGCCGCTTGATCAATCCTTCACTGGCACCTCACAACAAACATAGTGACAGACATTTAAGACACACACAGTCAGGTACCAGCACCAACTCCACTCCCTGGGGAGTATTCCAACCCGATGCTGGCTCGTGGCCGCATACAGGGGTTAATGGCACTACAGTTTGCCAAGATTGCCCGCTCGGGTACCCGGTTTTACTCCTGGGTGGGGAGAAGCAATGCAAGTTAAGCATCTTGCTCAAGGCTGCGACTCTGGGAACCGCGCAGCTTGGAACGCTGCACCCACTGGCCGCAAGCGACTACAGGTCAAGCGCGCTGACCACTGGGCCACAGAGCCAGCTAATCGCCTGTCACGTGACTCCCCACTCCGCGGTGCTGATATTTGCTTCCGTTTGGGATGTAATGACCTGAAAATAAATTCACAGTCAAGAAAAGAGGATAACTCCGACATGCATTGTCCATTCTTCGACGAAATTGAGAACGAAGCTTACTTTTTGTGTAACTGCCATATATGTGACGATATTAGACAAAACTATTTAGCAAGACATTTCCAACATGAAGGCCGACATCGTTTAAATTCAACACAATTTATGAATGGAAAGAAGTCAAAAGTGCCTCAGAATATTTCCATGTTTATTTTGTATGCATTTGAGCGACATTAGCAGAAATTGCTAGAAATGTATTCGGACGTTCATATAAACTGTTACGAAGCTTAATATGTGAACAGTTTTATACTGGTTTACAACTATATCACTCCGTTTGATGAGCAAATACATACTGGCAAATGTTAGTATGCCGCTTTTTTTATCACAAGATGATATTGAAGTGTAAATCTTGCCTCTCGGAACTGCTTTAAATTAGTAGATATGTGCATACTCCTACATAGATGGGTCGTCGGCCGAAATAAATTAAGCAATCAATCAAGATGTGTGTGTGTGTGTGTGTGTGTCTGTGTACGTGCGTGGTGTGTGTGTATGTGTGTGTATGTGTGTGTGTATGTGTGTGTGTATATGTGTGTGTGTATGTGTGTGTGTGTGAATGTGTGTGTGTATATGTGTGTGTATGTGTGTGTGTATGTGTGTGTGTATGTGTATGTGTGTGTATGTGTGTGTATGTATGTGTGTATGTATATGTGTGTGTGTGTGTGTATGTACAAAACTCACAATTATACGCACGCTGGTACATGATTGTGTTTTTGCGTATATTTGTGTACGTGCGTTTTGGCGCAGAAGACATATAAACATTTTGCTGATTGGACAAACGAGCGCGATGCATTACTGAAGGGCGAATGTCGTGTTTACTTGTACTTCGTGTCGCAGCAAACAACATGGCCACTGCAGCCCAGAAAGTCTTAGAGGAAATCAGGGAGACGCTGCTGACTTGCAAAATCTGCGAGGAGCCGTTCGACCGAGAAGGACGTCTGCCTCGAGTGCTCCCCTGTCACCACACCTTCTGTGGGCCTTGCATCGCCAAGCTGGACAAGGGGGGAGAGCTGTCCTGCCCCAACTGTCGCCAGAAGATCCAAGTGGCCGGGACGTTCCCAGTGGAGATCACTCGATCTGCTCTGCTGGACTGCACGGTGGTCATCCAGTGTGTGTGTGTGTGTGTGTGTGTGTGTGTGTGTGTGTGTGTGTGTGTGTGTGTGTGTGTGTGTGTGTGTGTGTGTGATTTCCTGTATGTCAGTATGAGTTAAACGTGCGTGTGTGTATCTGTTTCGGTGTATGCGTGCGCATATGCATGTATATATGTGTGTGCGTGTATATGTGTGTGTGTGTGTTTGTGTGTGCGCGTGTACGCGCGCGTGTGTGTGTGTCTGTCTGACTGTATTTCCGCCTGTCCATCCATTTTTGTATCCCTTATGTGTCCGCCAGTGTGGCCGTTTAAGTGTCTACGAATATGTTTGTCTGACTGACTGTCTCTGTGTCTGTCTGCAACAGCGACGACATTCTTTATAATAAGATTTATTCTTCACGTATTAACACTTGGTCATGCCGCGTTTTCTCTTTCTTGAAGGCGAACACAGACCTCTCGGTCCTGATGCGGTCTTTCCAGGATCTAGGCACTGTACACTCAGGTAGGCAGGATGCAGGACTGGTTGTCATGACAAAAGTCTCAGTGTGTCAAGGGTGGTGCTGCACTGATGGAATTGGGGGCCACACTGAAGACATGGCAAGAGAGTTATCTCCCTTCATCCGTCCTCTGCATTTCCCTGGGTCTGTCTCCAGTCATCCGAAATCCTGCTCTGTACTCAGGGCAGCAGTGCTGTGTTGGAGAGTTCCTGTTATCTCCATGGTCTTGTGTGGCTGGTGTCTACATAGTTATTTACTATGCAGTTATATGATGCAGTTTTACATTATATTTGCACTGAGATCGCAGTCACGTGACGTAAAAGCAGCAACGCCTCAACCGAAACAAACGAAATCAGGTAAATACAACACAACTAGATGTTGACGTCACTCTAATGATTTAGCAACGCTAATTCAAATATCCGTCTTCAGACATGTTTGGATTGTATCAAGAAAATATATCCAAATGTCATTCAAAGTGTGCCTGGAACAGAGGAAAACTGCTGCATGGAGGGCGGGTTTTCCACACCAACAAAGCCATGAAACTGTTGCAATAATAGAAACACAGGATTCGACCTCTTTTGAACTCACACTGTAGAGTTGTCCTTAGTTGTTCTTCTTCTGTTGTTACAGTGACGTCACATAGCGCCGGCGTCCCCTCCACACCATCTGTGACGTCACGGACCATACTGAGTGAGTGGCAGACAGAGTCCTGTGGAGGCAGTCAGCCTGTCTAGACTGGAGTGTGTCATGCAGACTGCTTGGACTTCCTGACGTAGTCACTGCGTCTGCCTACCTTGTTATTTAGATCGTAATAGCGATGCATACATTGGGACAAACACAATTCTAATACTATGAATAGCGACTAAAAAGGTATGTGGAAACACCCAAATGCGCTTCATGTTATGTATTTTACTTTATGTAAAAGAAGCATTGTGTGAAATAAAAGGTTTTTTAAAACTCGTTTTCTCTTCACGAATAAGCCAAATGTCACAAGGACTCAAAAATTGTGTTTATTTTATTCTATAGTTGTTTGAACTTTGACCTGTCTATGTCCGTGGTTGTTGCAGCTCCAGAGTTCCAGCTGGAGCCAGGTCGGTGCCGTGCTGGATGCACACTGGAGGGATTTGGGAGAACACTGACTAATAAACCCCGTCGTCTGTCTGGTGGCACTAGACAGTCTCGTCCTCGGCCCTTCGCTTTTCTCGGCACGTGTGGCTCTGTGGACCTGGCCCAGCCCGCCCTCCACTACTGGACCGTCAGGTTTGATGTGTGGAGATTTGACACAGGAGACCGCTGTGAGGTTGGCCTGGCCTCCCTGCAGTCTCTCCAGACCTGCGGCAGTGGAGAGAGAATTTCTGACCACGACGTCCAAGCAGCGACCATTCTGGTGGTTGGAGATAGAGACAGAATGAGACTGGAGGGAAGAGGCTGGACCAAGGACGTGGACACTCCTCATCCCCCAGTGACCAGAGATACACCCTACAGCTGTCTGGAGGAGCAGTCATGTATATGGTAACGTATTGTGACGTGTACTAGGCCTACGTGACTGATTCTACGTCGTTTTGAGTGCACTGACTGGTATGACTGAAATAGGGATGATGATGATGATGATGATGATGATGATGATGATGATGATGATGATGATGATGATGATGATGATGATGATGATGATGATAATCCTGATAGTGATGATGATGATGATGATGATGATGATGATGATGATGATCCTGATGCTGATAATGACCTTGATGATGATCCTGATGATGATTCTGATAATGATCCTGATGATGATGATGATGATGATGATGATGATGATGATGATGATGATGATGATAAGAAGGAGGAGGAGGAGGAGGAGGAGGAGGAGGAAGAGGAGAAGGAGGAGGAGGAGGAGGAGGAGGAGGAAGAGGAGGAGGAGGAGGAGGAGGAGGAGGAAGAGGAGGAGGAGAGAGGAGGAGGAAGAGGAGGAGGAGGAGAAGGAGGAGGAGGAGGAGAAGGAGGAAGAGGAGGAGGAGGAAGAGGAGGAGGAAGGAGGAGGAGGAGGAGGAGGAGGAGGAGGAGGAGGAGGAGGAGGAGGAGGAGAAGGAGGAGGAGGAGCAGGACGAGGAGGACGTGGATGAGGATGAAGAGGAGCAGGAAGAGGAGGAAGAGCAGGAGGAGGAGCAGCAGGAATAGGAGGAGGAGGAGGAGGAGGAGGAGAAGGAGGAGGAGGAGGAGGAGGAGGATAAGGAGGAGGAGGAGGAGGAGGAAGAGGAGCAGGACGAGGAGGACGTGGATGAGCATGAAGAGGAGCAGGAAGAGGAGGAAGAGCAGGAGGAGGAGCAGCAGGAATAGGAGGAGGAGGAGGAGGAGGAGGAGAAGGAGGAGGAGGAGGAGGAGGAGGATAAGGAGGAGGAGGAGGAGGAGGAGGAGGAGAAGGAGGAGGAGGAGGAGGAGGAGGAGGAGGAGGAGGAGGAGGAGGAGGAGGAGGAGGAGGAAGAGAAGGAGGAGGATAAGGAGGAGGTGGAGGAGGAGGAGGAGGAAGAGAAGGAGAAGGAGGAGGAGGAGGAGGAGGAGGAGGAGGAGGAGGAGGAGGAGGAGCAGAAGAAGAGCAGGTGAAGGAGGAGCAGGAGGAGCAGAAGAAAGAGCAGGAGGAGGAGGAGGAGCAGAAGGAGGAGGAGCAGGAGGAAGAGGAGGAGGAGCAGAAGCAGGAGAAAGAGGAGCAGGAGGAGGAGCAGCAGGAGGAGGCGCAGGAGGAAGAGGAGCAGGAGGAGGAGGAGCAGGAGCAGGATAAGAAGGAGCAGGAGGAAGAGGAGCAGGAGCAGGAGGAGGAACAGGAAAAGCAGGAGTAGGAGGAGGAGGAGCAGGAGCAGGAGGAGAAGCAGGAGCAGGAGGAGGAGAAGCAGGAGGAGGAGCAGGAGGAGCACGAAGAGAAGCAGAAGCAGGAAGAGGAGCAGGAGCAGGAGGAGTAGGAGCAGGAGGAGGAGCAGGAGGGGGAGGAGCAGGAGGAGGAGGAGGAAAAGGAGGAGCAGGAGCAGGAGGATAAGGAGCAGGAGGAGCAGGAGGAGGAGCAGGAGCAGGAGGAGCAGGAGTAGCAGCAGGAGGAGCAAGAGGAAAAGCATGAGGAGCAGGAGGAGGAGCAGGAGGAGCAGGAGGAGGAGCAGGAGGAGGAGCAGAAGGAACAGGAAGAGGAGCAGGAGGAAAGGCGGGAGGAGAATGAGGAGTAGGAGAAG
Source organism: Theodoxus fluviatilis (assembly GCA_034096865.1). NCBI lineage: Eukaryota > Metazoa > Mollusca > Gastropoda > Cycloneritida > Neritidae > Theodoxus > Theodoxus fluviatilis. The sequence continues at coordinate 17,437 of JAWQFJ010016794.1, read as the reverse complement.
GAGGAGAAGCACCAGGAGCAGGAGGAGCGGAGGAAGGAGGAGCAGGAGGAAAGCAGGAGAGTAGGAGGAGAAGGATGAGGAGCAGGAGGAGAAGCAGGAGGAGAAGGAGGAGGAAGAGGAGGAAGAGGAGGAGGAGGAGGAGGAGGAGAGGAGGAGGAGGAGGAGGAGGAGGAGGAGGAGGAGGAGGAGGAGGAGGAGGAGGAGAGGAGGACGAGGAGGAGGAGGAGGAGGAGGAGGAGGAGGAGGAGGAGGAGGAGGAGGAGGAGGAGGAGGAGGAGGAGCAGATTCGATGATATTTGTTCACGATGATGATGATAACGATGATGATGATGATGATGATGATGATGTGGTGGTGGTTGTGGTTTTTGTGGTGGTGGTTGTGGTTTTTGTTGTGGTGGTAATGGTGTTGGTTGTTTTGGGAGATGGTGGTGTTTTGTGGCAAAGAAGTTGGTGGTGGTGATGGTCGTAATGGTGGCGGCTGCGGCTGCGGCGGCGGCGGTGATTGTGACGGCGGCGGTGGCGGCGGTTGTGGTGATGAAAAAGACGAAAGTTTCAGTAGCCATGCTGTTGATGCCAGTGCTGAAACTGAGAAATGGTACTTTAGTCCGGGAACAATGAAGAACGAAAGCGGGAGTAGAGGAGAGACTGACAGACAGACGCACAGACAGAAAGACACACAGAAAGACAGACGGACGGACACATGGACGGACGGACGGTCGGAGAAGCTACAGCAGGAAGAAAAGAAGAAGGTGAAAAAGGAGCAGGAACAGAAGGAGGAGCAGGAAGTGACAGCAAAGTGACAGCGTCAGCAGTGGTGACGCCTGGATTGTAGAGGAGGAGACAGCAGGAGGCCACTGTATGCAGACACCTACACTGAGACAAGGTCACTCCACCACGCAGACAGGAGATGCACAGGAAGAGGTGCGTGTTGTTCTCACCAGACTCCGCTGGAGGTGGACAGGGCGTGTATGTATGTATGTATTTTGGCTCTTATATAGCGCCAATCTCACACCCAAAGGCATGCTCAAGGCGCTCAACACGTTCACCCTTTGAATAAAAGAGTTTTTAGCTGTGACTTGAAAGTCTGTATTGAAGGAGATTTCCTCAGTCTGTCTGGGATATCGTTCCAGAGTTTTGGTCCAGCATACGAGAATGCTCTCTCCCCAGATCTCTTGGTGTTGTAGCGTGGCACATGGAGTAATGACTGCGCCGAAGATCTGAGATCCCTCACAGGCTTATAAGTCTTGAGGAGCTCAACCAGATACAGCGGGGCCAAACCATTGACGCACTTGAACACATGACACAGTGTTTTGAACTCAATACGTTGGTGTACAGGCAGCCAGTGTAGCTCTCGAAGGATGGGTGTTATGTGAGAACGACTAGGTGGACGTTTCACTATACGTGCTGCGGTGTTCTGCACCTGTTGAAGTCTTCGGAGATATTCTTGGGTTTCACCTAGCAGAAGGCTATTGCAGTAATCAAGATTAGACATCACCAACGTCAATACAAGAGTTGTGGCCGATTTTTCAGTCAGGCATTGTCTGATACTTGAGATACGTCGGAGCTGCCAGTAGAAGGGACCCACACCTCTGGCCAGAGTGGCTGACCGCTGCAGCCCTGATGGAAAGAGAAAGAGAGGACGACCCAAGACCTCCTGCAGGGGAGGAGTGGAGTCAGAGCTGCGTAGACTGGGCCTGACCTGGGGACAGGCAGGCTTAGGGCTGGAGACAGAGAGGGGGTGGGAGTGGGTGCTGCCCTGTGAGCTACAGGCCATGAAGGAAAGAGGCAAGCAGGCAGGGAGATTACTCTGTAATTTTTGCAGTCAAGAGATACTGTGATCCCTGCAGATGCTGATTTAGAACGACGGAGTGTGTGGTGAATATCCTGAAATAATTTCCACATGAACATGGTAATGATCAAAATCATTACATTTCTGCTTTTGAGAGCACCGCTGTACTACTCAGCTCGGCGCCATGACAGTCTGCACTGATGTGGATGGGAAAGTGCACGTGCACTGTACATGTATGGCGGCGAGAGGCTTCAATACAGTGATCCAGGAAGGAGAAAAATGGATTGGTACATTCCGATCTCGTTTCGATATATGTGACGAGTTTGGCCACAAAAATCAAGGCCACAACAAACACACACTGGTCATCAGTGACGCATGTCTTGGTAAGACTGCCGTGCTGCCTATCTCACATTAACAACATTTGTGCAAATACTGCAATATTCACTTCTATGAATCTTACTCTTTACTGCGCTCTTCATTTCCAAAAATGTAATTAAAAAAACCTACATTTTTCTTTAAGTTTGTCCTGAGCAACTTCTCCAGAAAAGGGACTTTTTACCCTGCAGTCTACATAGCGGTTCCAGGTCAGGGAAGTTGCTACACGGGAACGTGGATGGCCTTGCATAGCACTCTGGAGAAGAACAAAGCCAGGACACGAAGGACAAGCACGACAACGGCCGGTGGTGGGGGCCTGGGCTGGACAGCCGGGGTCTGAGAGGGGCTGGCTTGCAGATAGGGGCTCCATGGCGTCAAGTGCACAGTCTCTGAGTAGGACTGCCTAGGTCGGGGTCAACACGGGTCCCAGACAGCGCTCCCTAGTTGCCTGGCGTCTCCATCACAGAGGACGAGAGACAGGAGGGGATGGGGGACGACTGACGTGAGAGACACAGAGACAGGCACTGGAGGGGTGCAGAGGGGAGGGCAGAGTGAAGCAGGAGGCGTGGCTTGCCCGGAAGGGGAGGGGCCAGAGGCCAGACCTTTCCTGACATTCGCCGTCATCTCAAGCACCATCTCCACCTGTGTCAATATCTTGGTTCCCAGTGCCACTACGACTGACTCCAAGACAGTCAGTGCTGCCTCTGTAGCACCACACCCACCACTGACGTTAACAGCACTTTCACTTCCACCCAAGTCTCCAGTGACGTCATGCAGACTGCTGGTAGCAATGCCGCTGTCCAATGTATTGTAGTGGCTTCAGATTTAAATTTATGTTTAAAATGCGATTCTCTCACTTTCGTTATCGGGGAGTAGGACGTCAAAAAGATGGCATCAGCAATAAAGTGCTGTTAACGTCGTGATTCCATAGTTTAAATCTCTTCAGCGTAACGAATTTCATTTTGTTGTTTTCAAATCATGGTAACTCTAACATTCACGTGACAAGTATTAATCTCAGCGACTCCATGAGGAGCACATACAAGACTCTGGTTAAGGCTTTAAGACACTATGTTCTACTGGTCCTCTTCCCACCCACCCATCCCCTCCCCTGCCTCGGCCAGGTTTCAGTGGCAGGAGTGACACAGAGGTGGACCCCCCTCCCCTGCCAGCAGCTGTGTCCTGTGTTGCCAGTGCGGCCATGCGATCTCACACAGCATGGCGTCCTCCTGGAGCTGCAGACACGGCAACTGTCCTGACCTTGACCCTTACAAAAGCGCCTTACCCAGAGGAAAGTGATTGGTATCGATAGGTATGAAAACGTTCAGAGATGAGGGCTCATGCCGAGCTCTCACGTGGACAGGATCAAGTGTGAAGAAAACTTTGAATTTTTCGAGCGCTCTCTGTTACGTTCATTTCTGAACGTTTTAGATAGCTATCGATACAAATCGCGATCCTGTGAGGAACGCACCCCAGTCTACACCAGTGAAAACACGTCTCCCAGGGGGCGTGGTCCTCCAGCTGATTCCTCTCCTCTTTCTCTGACAGGCTTTTCAGGATGACGTTGGGCTTCTTGTACGACAACCGGCAGCCCCAGAGTCCGCGTGTGTTGGTGGTGGAGGCGGAGAGCTGCCGTCTCCTGGGAGTCAGACGTCTGTCCCCCTCCCTGCCCCTCAGGCCTGTACTCAGAGTCGGGCCTTTTCAGTCTAGCTGCTTAGATGATGCCATTCTGGAGGTGAAGACAGGACCTGGAGTCCTGAATGACGTCACAGCCAGTCGACTGCAGAGTCTGCTGGGACGGATGAGGAGTTAGAGGAGAGATGGACAGCAACATGTTTTAATCTATTGCGTCCGCATTTCCTTTTTAGCTTTTATTGTATTCGAACATCGTCATATTATTGCACACTGCTTGCTGTATTTTTGAAAAAGGATCTAAAAGTATCTGGCTTTTTACGTGTATAGATTTAATGCTGATGGTATGTAATGTATAATGTTAGGAAGGTTGTGTCACAAGCCCTCTTTTGTTGAGTTTTGCTAAGACATGTTTATACTATCAGTCCCATTGTCCCTCGGTACAATCCCCCTACCACCCTCCACCCCCACCTTCTGACCACCGCCGCTACCCCTCCGTTCTACTTCCCTGCCCTTGTCGTGGGTACTTAATGACATTTAACCTTTATCTTAGGAATATGATTAGTGGACGTCCCCCCTTTCAAGTGCTTCATTCGAATAATTGCAAATTTATTCCGGAACATGAATGGATATGTTTTGATTGACTTTTCTAGCTCTTATTGAAATGTACTCAGTTACCTCCCCTTCACCACCCCTAATTTATCTCACTCTTTTGAACACACGCACACTAACTCACACACGCATGCACCCAGAAACGCACACATGCACGCGCGCGCACACACATGCACACACGGGCAGCTAAATGCACGTACGCACACACACGCCCGCACGCACACGCACCTATACACGAGCGTGTGGGCCTACACGCACGTGCGCATGTACACACACAAACACACACTTACACACAAGCATACACAGGCATACACACACACAAATACACGCGCGCAGACTCGCGCATTCACATGCACACACATGCACACACACAAACACGCACACACAAACACACGCACACGCACACGCACGCACACACACACACACACACACACACACATACACACACACACACAGAGGTACATTCACAAACACACCTTCCAGAAAATAAATCAAACGCAAAGTTTACTGAGAAATTCTGCAACGGGGTCCG
>JAWQFJ010016794.1:0-10000 GCA_034096865.1 Theodoxus fluviatilis | reverse complement strand
GAATCCGTCCGTGCCTCTCTCGCTGCTCCTTGGACCCACGCTCCTGGGTTCTGCCTCTTCCCCTCTTGTACGAGTCCTTTCTCCCCTCATTCAAGTCGTCCTGCTGTGACGAGAATCTGAGTCGCCGTCAGTTTGAAAAAGATGAAGATTTGGTTGCTGCCATCTTATCTGACGTATCGTCGGCGTCGCACATCGGCAACGATGGAGCGATGTCAAGCTCTGTGGAGAGTGTCATCGATCTTGGGAGCTGTCTTGCATCAGCTGGCCACCTAGACAGAGGACCTTCAGGACGAGTAACTTCTACGGTAGGCGCGCTTCCAACGGAAAACTGGAAGTTTCTTCAAACGCTACAAAGTTTGCCATAACAGTCAGCATTGAGTGGGTCTCTTGTGCACATCTTGGCGTCGTCAGCATTGACTGAAATGCGGCAGATAGGGAGGAAGTCAAACGTGTCAGGAGTCGATGTTTTCTTACCATTGGCAACAAACGAAGTATGGGAAAATGGCGTATTGCATTGTGTATTGGTTTGGACTCCGCCGTAGTCAGCCCTCACTGTCATATGCTCTCTGCATCTGTAGCGGGGATGCAGTCTCACCTTCGGCGTCATTGTCGCCTTCATGGAAGATCGACAGTGTAACTGTGGAGGGTAGTTATTGTCCGCGTCACCCCGCGGAACCTCGCGAAACCCCGCGAAACTCCGCGAAACTCCGCGACACCCCGCGGAACCCCGCGGAACCCCGCGAAACTCCGCGAAACTCCGCGGAACCCCGCGAAACCCCGCGGAACCCCGCTTGCAAGTTCTGTGTGAGAGGAGGGTACACTCTCTTCTTCACATATTCCCTGATTTGTTCCGACATCTCACAAGCCAGGAACCGTAAACTGTCTGCCAAAACATAGGAGATTATATGTACGGAATGCTGGGAGTGCGATCTTTACAACTATACAAGTATAAACTCTGAGAGACTTCGCTGCTACGAGAAATTAGCAATTTTAGACGTTAAATGTCGGGTGCTTGACGGGGTCTGAACTAACTAAAGTATAAAATACAAGAACACGGAAATTATTAACAAAAGGTTGTATACATGATCGTAAAGGGTAAATCACGGCCTTTCTAACGAGCTATAACATGACCCGTTTCCATACGGATTTACCGAGCAAGAAGTTAAACGAATTTAACTGACAAATACCACGGCTAAATGGGCGTTTCCTGTAGAAATCGGCCCGAAAAAGAGGCATCAAAATACACATCTATCCACTCTAATTCAACCAAAGTACAATACTAAAGTAAAATAGAAGTATAAAGGAGCTTGGAAAAGTAGTAAAAGAAGGGGGAAAGGGGATACCGAATGCAGTTTCGCGGGGTTCCGCGGACAATAACTACCAACTGTGGATAGATTACGCGTTCCAGTGGCCTTGTTCACCTCCGCTTTGTTTATCTAGATTACCCCTGTCTCTGGCTGTATGAAAGGGAGTCAGAGTGTCCTTGTTATGACAGAAGTTCATCTTCAGTGTGTGGTGGCAGATAACGCGACCCTTCAGTGACATATCGCTCTGCATAATGTCGTTCAAAGTGGTCGACTGTGTACCATATAATTTCGGTTGTCTTCGTTATCAGCATTGTAGGCCGATTAGACAACGTCACTGCTCTTGCTGCTTTGTTTGCATGATCATGTTTTTGGTGCAGACACAGTCGGTCATGAAATAATGGCGGCTACTCCACGGCCTGGTGCGAAGGTGGTGGTGTTAGGCGGACGCCTCTCATCAGACACGGTCTCGGCCACTCTGTCTTGTCCAGTCTGTCTCCACGTGGCTTTGCAGCGCTGACAGGATGAGGAGGCCTCTCCACTTCCTCTGGTAGTTTTCCCCAATATCGGTGCATTCCCTACTCGTCTGCCAGTCTTCCAAAGTGAGTCTTTTTGGTTCCAACTATGGAACATCGTTTTCACACACGGGTGAGATAATATGGGGACTGTGCGACTCTCGTAAATTGTGGATGGGTTCATGTGTTGTGTGTGATTGAGCTTGCTGTGTCTGTGTCTCTGTCCCTGTATCACTTAGTCTTTCCTTCGCTTTCTCTTTTGTCTTTCTACCCCGTCCTTTTTTCTCCCTCCCTGACTCTCTCCTCCCTCCCACCCCCCTCCCTCCCTCCCTCCCTCCCCCCTCCCCTCCTCTCTCCCTCCCTCCCTCCCTCCCTCCCTACCTCCCTTTGTGTGTGTGAATGTGTGTGTGTGTGTGTGTGTGTGTGTGTGTGTGTGTGTGTGTGTGTGTGTGTTCCTCTCTGTGACTCCAGATCATTTTAATTTTTGTGAATAAGATAGATACCGTCTAGTAATCAACAACACAATCAGTTCGGTTAAGGACTGATTAAGACCATCAACAATGGCCTCTCACAGGCTACCTAGACAAACACATGATGTGTTACGACATGCTAGAGTTCTTTACAACAAGAACTGGTCCTGTCTATGACAGATACACTATACAAGCTGGGTTATGCGTATGTGAGGATGAACGGAGGTCTAGGCAACGATAAACACTTTCTGAAGCAACCAAAGGCAAAGGCTACATTGCTACAGACAGTCTCTGGACGGAAGAAATATTTGCAGCACGACATTTTTTGTTACATTCCGTTTTCAAGAGCATATTTGGTCAGAACAGATATCTGACTTTTCTCACCATCAAAATATTTAGGACATTTTTATACGTTTTTGTTTGGGTACTAACTTCCTGAAAACCAATCAACGCTTGACGTAGAAACTGCAGGCCTAACTTTTCCATTGTGTATTGAGACTGAAGACGAAACAACATCTCCTACTAGACTGCTTCAAATACACCGTTCTCAGGAATTGGGGCATTGCACGACATATTAGGACAATAAGATAATCTAGTCATCGTTTAAAAGGGGCTAATGTAGGGTCCACAATGGACGTATCGATGTGCATATACTACATTGAAATTGAGAGAAAATGAGTATGAGGGCGATACATTATGAATGATTAACGCAAAATGAGGTATAACGTTCATCTTTCTGAGTAGGGGTTATTATGAATGCAATGTATCGTGATTAATTCAAATGGGCAGTCGGCCTTTAAATATAGTTAGGTGCAGTTCAATTTTCTCTGTGACTCTCTCTCTCTCTCTCTCTCTTCGTCACTGTCCTTCTTTCTATCTCTCTCATCTTTACTTTTCTCCGCCTTTGTTTGTCTCCCACACAACCCCCTCCTCTATCTTTATCTCTCTGTCTATCGACGTATCTATATCTCACTCTCTCTATCTCTCACTCTATATTGCTCACTCTCTATCTCTCACTCTATCTCGCACTCTCTCTATCTCTCACTCTGTATATCTCTCTTTGTTTATCTCATTCTCTTTCACTCTCTTTCACTCTTTCTTTCTCTCTACCTCTCTCATTATCTTTCTTCTTTCCCCCTCCCTCTCTCTCTCTCTCTCTCTCTCTCTCTCTCTCTCTCTCTCCCTCTCTTTCTCAGACGAAATGTGCTGTCCACAATGCAACAACGCAATTGCAAACGAGGAACATTTCTTACTGTTTTGTCCTAAATTGGAAGACTTAAGGGCACAGTATCTCGAAGAATATTTACCAAGAACAGCGAGGATAGGTTACCTCTATTTGATAGATGGCACGTTAAATAAATAAACTAGACAAGATGCGATGTACATATACTATGCTTTTCAGAGACGAAGCTGTCGCGTGCCACCCCGATTTTTAATAATTAAAAATGTCTAGGAACCAAATTTGTCACTTATGCCTACGATGCACTAGTGCAAATTAAATGGATGGTGGAGGTTTTTCTCTAAAAAACCTCTTTACCACACTGCTGACATACAAACATGGATAAACAGACACTTGAAGTGGACACTGAGGCAGAAGGATTAAATTCAAACAATAGAATTTATTGATACAATCCAAACATAAATGATAACCGATAAGCAAACAACCAATATGCGAACCAATTCAAATCCAACAGCAAACAATGTGCAAACCAATTCAAATCCAACAGCAAACAATGTGCAAACCAATTCAACTCCAAACTGCAAACAATATGCAAAACAAATCCCAACCCCGAAATAGTTCTACAATGACAATTTAGGCAAACGATCTGCGCAGTACAATTACACCACAATACAAATAACGCGAGCTTAAATGGGGAAAACCACGGGCTTCAAACAAGCTCGGGTTCCCGGCAAACTCGTGACAGAGATACACAAAAAGGACAATTTACCTTCACCGATTCAAAAATACAACTCTCGCCAAAACAGTGCGGCTCAGACAAAAGGAGAAAAACAAGTGCTCCCGGCCAAGGGACGCTTCCACCTACATGTCTATGAAAGACCGACACTTAAGCTCCGCCCCTACCGGGTCAGAGTACAAACGATCAACGAATCGGAGAGAACGCCATCTCTCTTTCATCTAAACTCCGCCCTCCCGGGTCGAAGTGCAAACGATCAACGAATCAGAGAGAAACGCCATCTCTCTTTCATCCTAACTCCGCTCACCTGTGTCGGAGTGCGAAAGATCAGAGATCCGAAAGAACGCCACTCTCCCCAGATCAAAGACTCGCTCTAAAAGAAGACCGACAGTGGTCTCATTCATTGAAATTCAAAGACGCCAAAATTCCGCTCTACCAAAAGGGACAAACGTGCCCTCATACAATGAATTTCAAACTCTACTAAATTCCAAATGACATAGATCGAAACTATCATCATGTCCCCCTCCACGCCTGAGACACACCGCACCTTTAGTGTTAAACACAGCGCAAATTTACCTTCAGGACCCAAATACGAAATGACTTCTCAGGATAGAAGAATTACCCATTTCCGACATGAAGAAAACGATGTCAATCAATATCGAACCGAATGAGAATGAATAAGTTTGTCTTACCAGATTGCTGGGAAAAGTCCCCTCTCACGGGACTGTCCAGACAAAGGTGTCCTCTCACTAGACACGCTGAGAAGTGTCCACTCTCACTGGACAAAGCACGAACACTCAAACACGAACCAGGAGTGCTCACACCCGCTATGGCGCAAGACACTTCACCACTCCCAGAAGCGAGAAGGTGGACCCCTAACGGGTCGGACTGCACCCTCAGAACTCCCAGACGATGACGAAGGCATCCGTAGCCTTTCACAGGCCGACTTCACACATTTTCTCACTCAGCAAACTGCCACCGGGTTGTAGCAGTGAAAACACGTGGCACTTCCTAAGCCACACAGGAAGGTAGCGTCTCCCGACGCTGGCTGTTGATGCAGGCGGGTAGTCTGGCGGGACAGCTGCAGCGTTGTCCTGCTGCTGGATGACGAACAGGCTGGCTTTCCTGCGTCAGGGAAGTTGAGGACTGGTACCTCCGTTGGTGTCACGACCTCGGCAGGTCGAAGTGAAGAATGGCCCTCCTCTCCTGGAGGAAGAGCCCCGCCCCCGGTCGCAAGCAGACCGTTGAGAAGTGTGCCTCTCCTCGGTGGGAAGAGAAGCATGGTTGGTCTCAGCAGACCATCGAAGAAGGGAAAGCCTCTCCTCGGTGAGAAGAGAAGCGGGGTTGATCTCAGTAGACCATGAAGAAAGGAAAACCTCTCCTTGGCGAGAAGAGAAGCGTGGTTGATCTTCGTAGATCCATGGAAGACGGTCGGGACTTATCGCCTGCTGACGAACGTAATCCCTCCCCTGCAGTATGACTCAGCGCAGAGTCAGAAGCTGGCGAGGCAAGAGCCGCCCCCCTAAGCCTTCCCCTCGGTTCCTTGGCGTAGGCAACTCGAGGATACTGCAGGTATCTGCCCCTGGGTGACCTCCTGGAAAAGCACCCTCGGGTCGAGGTGGCTCTGACTCGACCCGCCTCCACAGATCCCTGGCGAGGGCGATCTCGGAGGGCCAGCAGATAGAACTCGCCTCCATCGGCTCGCGTGAGCCGTGTCCAGGTGGAGCCTTGTGGCTCCCCGGCATCAGACTCCGGACGCTTGGCGTAGACGATCCGAGCTGTATGCCCTAGCTGTTCTCACAGCTAGTCGACTCTCCTTCCCGGCTATCCCTGGCGGAGGGGACACCGGAGGAAAACGCGAAGTGACTTGTCAGGCACCGTGGTTGAACACAAGTCTTCTCTGCAGACAGTCCTTGCTGTAGCATGACTCACTAAGAGTCCTATTCAGACTAGGATACTTCCTCCTAAGCCTTTAACTCCGCTCACCCCCTCCCTCCGGCTATCCCTGGCGTGGGACACCGGAGGTGGAGCGGAGCGACTTGTCCTGACGGTGGTAGAAACACAAGTGTCGTTAAACTCCACGCATCGCTAAGGCGCGAAAGTTCCATGACGTAGTCCATCCCATGGCCTCCTGGGATACTAAGAACGACTACGCATGTCCAATTAAACCCCTCAAGACCCCTGGACCATCCCCTCGACACCCTGCCCTAAAAGCAGTCAACTCAAATGCACTGAACTGAATTCCGAACTCGGCCATGACCTTGCCGACATCCAGAGAAGAACAGAAGCCATCTGTCCCGACAAAGGGTGACGTCACATTCTTACATCAAAGAAGCGTAGCCGCGCCCAGACGGCTGTCTAGACATAGCGTCACCGCTTTCACACATCAAAGACCAAGTGCACTAACAGCAGTAACAACAGGGGTCAAACACGGTCACTCAGTCATCAAAAGGGTTTGTGCGCTATACAAAGCGCTCAAGGCAAAACTGACTTAACAAAGATCCAGAGATGCAGCCAAAACCTTACAAGGCATTCTTTTACAACCACTTCAAAACTCACTCACTCCATTCTCAACCTACATTGTCGCATCATCATGCGACAGAAGCCAATTATCACTGTCGTCATCATAGACAAGATTGTCCTGAGGATCGATGTACAATCTGTGGAAAACCTGTATTGAAAATTGCTCTTTGATGTACCGTATTGTACACATGCTGGACGAGCCCTTGTTAAGGGCCGTTGGCCTGACTCAATAAAGTCTGAAGTCTGAAGTCTGAAGTCTCTCTCATTCTCTCTTACTAAATTTGAATATTTTGCCTCAATGACTTAATGTAAGAAAGGCCTTTCTGCCTAATTCACTACCCTTTTAAAATAAAGTTCGTTCGTTTGTTCTCTCTCTCTCTCTTTCTCTCTCTCTCTCTCTCTCTCTCTCCTTTCCTCTCTCCCTCTCTCCTCTGTTTTTCATATCTCTCTTTATCTCTTTGTCTTTCTTTCTTTCTATCTTTCCTCTCTTTGTTTTTCTGCTCTCTTTCTTTCTGTCATTCATTCATATATTCATGCATTCTCGCTCTCTTCCAAACACACACACGGACACACACACACACACTCACACACACAAAACACATGCGCGCGCACGTAGGCACGCATGTTCATATACACATACACATATGCACATCCATACAGAGTTATGATAATGTGCACAGTGGAAACACACTGTACAAATGGGCAAGCGAAAGAGTCGAAATCACTGATCGTCAAGTGTTAATGTATTTACTTCGTGTCGCAGCAAACAATATGGCCACTGCAGCCCAGAAAGTCTGGGAGGACATCAGGGAGACGCTGCTGACTTGCAAAATCTGCGAGGAGCCGTTCGACCGAGAAGGACGTCTGCCTCGAGTGCTCCCCTGTCACCACACCTTCTGTGGGCCTTGCATCGCCAAGCTGGACAAGGGGGGAGAGCTGTCCTGCCCCAACTGTCGCCAGAACATCCAAGTGGCCGGGACGTTCCCAGTGGAGATCACTCGATCTGCTCTGCTGGACTGCACGGTGGTCATCCAGACTGCACAGGAGGCTCCGTGTGAGGGCTGTGACGACGGCAGCCAGGCCACCTCTCGCTGTCTGGACTGCGCCCAGGCCCTGTGTGAGGAATGCCGTGCAGCCCACAAAAGGGTCAAGACCGCCAGAGACCACGTCATCGTGTCTTTGGAAGAGGCGGCCCGCTCCCCTTCCCTGCTGCTGCAGAAAGTGGAGATGTGCCAGAAACACGCTGATGAAAAGCTCAAGTTCTACTGCAAGACGTGCAAGAGCGCCATCTGCTCTACGTGCGTCATCATCCTGCACAAGGACAGAGACGGACACAACAACGTGGAGCTGGGTGAGATCCTGGAGCAGGTCAAACGTCAGGTGAGTGGGAGGCTGTGGGAGCCTGTGGTGATGTTTTAAATGCGTCGAAGAAAGATTTGCTTCGATAACCAAATTCTCGACTTAGCAGTGCCTCACATTGCAGCAAATACAGGGAATACAGTATGCGTTGAAGTCTTCACTACAGAGATATAAAAGCCTGAGGTCTTGACTTGACTTGTAGCTTAACCGCAGGTTGGAACTTCATAACTGTGAGAAGAACATCTTTGGTCCCGCGTATTTAATACTAAGTTCAGTTGCAGTCTCTTCGTAATCAGTCATCAGTTAGAAAAGAATTGCTGAATACCGTCAATTAGTCAGCAGATGCAAGTTCATTCATTCCTATCTTTCCATTTCTCTAATGTTGTCTTGCTATATAATCAAACACTGACATCACTACACTTAACTCCTTTCTACAGATCGAGTCCCACTGTGGGAGTCTCGACAACATCCGCGAGTCCAGCCTCCAGCCCCGAGCCAAGATGGCTGCCACCAGTCTGCAGGAGACGGACGCTTTCTTCAAAACGGCTGAACAGGAACTCGAAGACGTCTTCAGCAGGGCGGTCAACGCCCTCCTTGACCGAAAGGCCCAGGCCATGGAGGAGCTGAGGAGCAAGTGGAAGGCGGACAGACTGGAGCTGGAGGACCAGGCGGCAGTCACGCAGTCGCTGGTGTCCAGCGCCAAGACTTGCACAGCCCTGGGCAGGACGGTGTCCTCCGTGGGGCTGCCAAGCCACATCGTGGCCCAGGAGCAGGAGCTGGAGAGAGCGGTCCAGGAGGCCGGGGCTGAAGGGGGAAAGCCACTCCAGGCCTCGCCACGCTACAAGGTGGGCGCCACCGTCGCTGGCAAGAGGCCTTTTGGGTGTCTGTGTGTGTCTGTGCTTCTCCATCGCTACATGCCCATCCTCCTCTATCGTGTGTGCCTTTCTTTTCTCTCTGCGTCTTTGTCCTCTCTGTCTCACTATCTATTTCTCTGTCTGCCCGTCAGTCTCACTGTCCCTCGATCTGTCTGTTTTCTGTTTATTTTTGTCTTTCCCGCACTCGTTCATTCGTCTTTCCATCATTTGTTTAGTATGCAGTGTGTGTGTGTGTGTGTGTGTGTGTGTGTGTGTGTGTGTGTGTGTGTGTGTGTGTGTGTGTGTGTGTGTGTGTATGTGTATGTATGTGTTTGTGCACTGTGTGTGTGTGTTAGTGCCATTTCCTGTATGTTAGTATGTGTTAAACGTGCGTGTGTGTATCTGTTTCGGTGTATGCGAGCGCATATGCATGTATATATGTGTGCGTGTGTATGTGTGTGTGTGTGTGTGTGTTTGTGTCCGTGTGTTTGTGTCCGTGTGTTTGTGAGTATGTGTGTCTGTATGTGGTGTGTGTGTGTCTGTCTTTCTGCCTGTCCGTCTGTCTGTGTATCCCCTTTGTGTCCGCCAGTGTGGCCGTTTACGTGTCTGCGAATATGTTTGTCTGTCTGACTGTCTCTGTGTCTGTCTGCAACAGCGACGGCATTCTGTATAACACGATTTACTCTTCATGTATTAACACTTGGTGGTGCAACGTTTTCTCTGTGTTGAAGGTGAACACAGACCTCTCGGTCCTGATGCGGTCTGTCCAGGAGCTGGGCACTGTACACTCAGGTAGGCAGGATGCAGGACTGGTTGTCATGACGACAGTGTCAGTGTGTCAAAGGTGATGGTGCACTGATGGGATTTTTGGCCACACTGGAGACATGGCAGGAGAGTTATCTCCCTTCATCCGTCCTCTGCAAACATTCTTTAGTTAAAATGGCTCATGCGATTTGTGAAATGACAGACAGAACTTTGAAATTTTACTTGTGAATTTCTCAATTTAGCGCGTTTTTCTCTCAGACTGTATGTTACATGAAACGATGGCTCGTGAATACT
>JAWQFJ010016793.1:0-17153 GCA_034096865.1 Theodoxus fluviatilis | reverse complement strand
TGAGCAGCTAAATGACGCTTCAAAGTGAAAACACGTCGCGTGGGTCACATGGCGTCATCTATTACAACCAATAAGGTGCCTGTACTTATCAAGGCTGGATATTTTAATCTTTTGAGATAATTACATATTAATGAACCGGGATATTCTGACCATTTTCACACTTGGCAGGCACATCGATGATCGAGAGAGAGTTGAGTGTTTATATCATATGCACCCACCCACAATTTCATAGATTAACAAAGCTTTGATTTATTATGAGTAGATCAAACAATGAGATTATGTTTTTTTAAATGACACGCATGACTGACTATGCCGTTAATAGATAGTTTTCTTGACTCTTACTGTAGAGCTCAGTCCTGGCGATCCATCTTGGCAGGCGATTTTCCCGCGAAACGTCGACAAGAGGCTCCGATTCGCATTGAAGAGTAGAGTTACGTCCCTTTCATGAAAACGCCGTTCCCGTCTCTGCGCGTTGTTTGCGTTTTGCAACGTGTTGGTCACCTTCTGCTGCCGTACACTACCGGTAATGATTCTGTCGTCTGTTTCATGCATATGCCAACTAACTTGAGCATGCTTTTCTTCCAAACTTTCAGGGATCTATGCTTTCTTTGCATTGTATAAAAACTTTTAAAGTGCACTACTATACTAGCAGCAAAGACCTTTGGTGTTTGTCAAAAGTCTGAAATAATGAAAGGCGCGCGATGACAGTTGAGCTAGGACTAGGAGCATGCGAAGACTCGACGATAAATCATTAACAGATCGTAAAGCATACATTACATGTTCTCCCTCGTGCTGCTACATTCAAATTTGAGTAGAATGTATCTTGTATCCTATCAAAAAGCCTGCCAGATGTATGCGACTGAAATTGCCGAAAAGTTCGATGAGTTTTACTTTTTGTAAAACTTTTAGGACATTCACATTGCAACTGCTTCATACAAATAACGGATAACCGGGTGACATTTTAGCGTCTTGGGTTTTGAGTATTCGTCATAGTAGATCTATACGCCAACAGTTGAGGTCTGGTGCCTCCCGCTCCAGTTGTTTTTAATTTTATGGAGTAGGTGAATGTGGGACTCATTTAAAGAAAAAAATGGCGTCAATATGACGTATAAAAAGAATTACGTCTGCTATGACGTAAGACATTCTTATAGTCTTGGATGTCCCGGCTGGCCAATCACCACGATAGTCCACAAAAATGGGCAAATATAAGTCCAAGAATTCTGGAGAAAGAAACAGCATATATCACACACACGTAAAAAACTTAAACGTTGGATTTTTCTCGGAGACTATTAAGCCTATCAACACCAAATGTGGCATGATGGTGTATGATGACAAGGCCTCAAAAAACATACATAGTGACTTGACCTTGCTTCAAGGTCAAGATCACAGGAGCCATAAATGTGGTCTCAAAAACAGTCATTTTTCACATTTTCCCAATTTTCTCCCACGTTATTGAGAATGGCGACCTTAGCTACAAGTGGTATATAGGTCAAAGCAAGCCCTATCTTTTGATACCAGTTTGGTTGACCTTGCTTCAAGGTCAAGGTCACAGGAGCTCTTCAAAGTTGGATTGTATACATATTTTGAAGTGACCTTGACCCTGAACTATGGAAGATAACTGTTTCAAACTTAATAATTATGTGGGGCACATGTTATACTTTCATCATGAGACACATTTGTTTACATATCATCAAGGTCAAGGTCACTTTGACCCTTATGAAATGTGACCAAAATGGGGTAGTGAACCACTAAAAGTGACTATATCTCATGGTAGAAAGTGCCAATAATCACCATTGTGCTTCCTATGTCTTGAATTAACAGCTTTGTGTTGCATGACCTTGGATGACCTTGACCTTGGGTCAAGGTCACATGTATTTTGGTAGGAAAAATGTGTAAAGCATTTCTTAGTGTATGATGCCATTGGTAGGTTTAGTTGTTTGACCTTGACCTTGAAGGTCACCTGAAGGTCAAGGTCATATAAAGGTCAAGGTCAAGCATGTGAGTCGTATGGGCTTTGCCCTTCTTGTTATACTTTTTACATGATATCTACTGCAGGTTTAACAATAATACACTCAAGGACAATGCTTAATCCTTCAACTTAAGTCAAATTTTCCCAAAATTCTTTACCATGTTATCTTAGCTGATGATAGTTTCAAGCATTGTGGTTGATCCACAAAGAAAAGGTACCTCTTGTGTAGCAGGCATCGTTTATGGTTTGAGAGCATTGATTCTATTTATTTGTTTTGAAGTAATTTCTTGCCTGATAGAGATTCACAACTTTTCTATTTATAAATGGATTTGATCATGATATTTGTCATGTATGCTTGTGAGGCAAATGCGTACGATTGCCTGCAGTTGAAGCTGAAACCTAGCGGAAGAAGGCAACCTCTGAGACAAGATGCTGTCTAGCACTGCACAACAGACATTTGTTACAACTTAACCCTCTGAGAGGTAACACAGGAACAACTTGGGCTGATATTCAAGCTAATTCTTGGCTTCACTGTGCACCAGGGAAAATGCCCCTCGAGATTAAGAAGGAATGGCTTAGGAGAACCCCTGTGGGTTGAGGTTCAGAATAGACCTAACCGGGTTGTACCGCCCAATTCATAAGAGACAGAAACTCCATCCATCCATCCATCCTTCACACTCACAGAGCAAAAAGTCTCGGACCACCACTGAGAAAGCTACATTGACAGGAAGAACTTGTTTTAGAAGACCTATACTATAGCATGCCTTAGAGATGAAACAGAGGCACAGCAGGCAAGCAGAGAAGACTGCAAGGGGCCAGGTTCCTTCAAACTCTCCCCCTGTGGGTTCGGGGTAAGAATTGACCTACCGCCTCTCCCTACGTGATTTGTAAGAGGCGAATAACTAGGGACACTGTTACTTGATTTGCGTTTACTCCAAACTGTTCTAGTGATTTTAGTAAGTGGGCGTTTCTTAACGTTATGGCCTTATATAGCCTACAAGGCTGGTAGGCCCTTAAACTCCATCCATCCATCCTTCAAACTCTCAACAGCCATATAAGCCTCGCCAAACTTCTGAGGATGTTAACAAGTTTAACACAGAGTACAAGCAGAAGACCACAAAGATAGAAACTAATGGCTTGTTCAGGAGGTGCAGCGCTGCACAGCGCTGCATGTGATTCACTCCTGAACAGCAATTTTGGGGCGTGATTCACTCAGCGCCGAGCAACGCTGTGCATCACCGATCCAAGGTGATTCAGACGATTTTCAACATGGCGTCATCGATCCCGCACTGGCCGTCGATGCATAAAGTAACCCTCAGAAGCATCATTTTGGGACTGGAACGGGCTTTATTTGCCCCAAGCACTCTGAATGCGCGAGTAATGGCAAGTAAGGATGACACAGTAGTGGACTTTATTCATGCAGAATTCATTTAAACATGCATAAACGATGTCTGTGGCAAAGAAAACACTTTCTTAGCGTCTATCAACACAACATGGGGCGCAGAAGATTTTACCTCCCCTTTAACAAGTGTAGCACTGCACTAAATCTGTAGGTGTTCTGGAGAGGCAAAGAGCGCTCAATTCCCATCATGAAGCGCTCATGCAGCGCTTTGTACTCCTGAACAAGCCTAAAGGAAATTGTTCTGGGGTCCTTTGAAACCGTTCCACAGAGAAGAACATGGCAAGTGGAAGGTGTTACTGATAGGGAGGCTTTCTCTCATGGTGGGCTGCATACCAAGGACTCATTGTAAATGTATGGGAATAGACATCTTCAGAGTTGACAGTCAAAACACATTGCTTTAAGTTAATTTCACTCTGGTTTTGTTCATTGGAAGTATCCCAAGTGAAATAAACTGATTTTGGTGAAAGTTATTTTGCACAGGAGTTTTGGGGCCATTTTCCAGTGCGTAAATTGCACATAATGCCATTTTTTGAGCTAAATATCCATGTTAATTAGTTTTGTATTTATCTAAGAAAGATCTTGAAAACCATAGTCCAGAGAGTATAGCTGCCAAATCTGAGACTTCTGTTGCAATTTGTCTTTAATGTGAATTTGTGCAATTTGCTCATTTGCCCACATTATTAAATAATTTAATAGGCTGCATCCCTTGTTCTAATGGTCACAGAGTCGTGACATAAAATTTTGCATTCCTTATTCAATATTACCTTGGATTCCTGGCAGATTCACTTCATTTCTTACATATTGAAAAAATGGCTGGTCATACCTACTATTATTAATATTATTATCATCATCATCATCATCATCATCATCATCATCATCATCATCATCATCATCATCATCATCATCATCATCATCATCATCATCATCATCATCATCATCATCATTATGAATTGACCTGCTTGGTATAAACCATATTCAGCAGAGCACAAACATGTGTAAAGTGCTCCAAGCTGTACACCTCTGGATTCAAATCTGTTTTCCCATAACTATGACTTTGCCATTGGGAAGTTTTCCACTTGCATCCAACTGACTGCTTGACTGTTGCAGGGAGAGATGTCGGAGGAAGCTATTGTGGTGGGCATTCTGACAGTGAGTGACTCGTGCCATGCGGGAACAGCCGAGGACAAGAGTGGGAAGAACCTGCACAAACTGGTGGAGGAGGGCAAGTTCCTCAAGGGCTATGTCAAGGCAAGTCATTTCCATGATGTGGATTCTTACTGTTATCTGTGGCATGGTGTTCCTAGGAAGACACGTCTGTCTCCTTTTGTTAGTGGAGTGTTAGAGAGACAGAGAATAGGAGAAATGGGAAAAGATGCAGAAACAGATATTGGTTGCTGACATTGTAAGAGACAGAAATGTCTGTGTGTGTGAGAGAGAGAGAGAGAGAGAGAGAGAGAGAGAGAGAGAGAGAGAGAGAGAGAGAGAGAGAGAGAGAGAGAGATAGAATGCACCATTACAAACAATGAAATAATGTTATGCTGAAAGGGAGAGATTATGTGCCTGTTGTGTGTGCAGTTGTATGCATACAAATGCACTGTATCAGTGTATGGCTGTGAATATGCAAATTTTTATGCATGGTTGTGCACATATATTTATGTGCGACGCTCTGCCATTCACATCAGCTGACGATCCTACATGGCATAGAGCAGTCGTAGGGAAGTCATCGAACTGAAGACGGCCGGGCATTTACAGCCTGGCAAACAGAAGAACGACACAGCAGGCTCTTCGTTGAAACCTGCTGCCCAAGAGTTCAAGCCTCGCAGCCCCAAGAAAGACGATCGCCGTGCAGCCGGGACGCCGCCCATGGACAGTCCAGATCTGCAGGGTGGGTTGTGCCTATGGCAGGTCCTTCCCGAGGGCGTCCCCGGCACTCCAGCTGGCGCTGGCCCAGGTACTCCAACTGGTCGATGCAACCATGATGTCACCCGCTCACCCAACCCACAGGCACACTCCCAAGGCAGCAGCACACTGTCCCCTTTCCCTTTGTCCCCCAAGCCGCCGCTGGATCTACGCTCGCCAGACCTGCACCAGTCTCTGTGCTATCCCCGTGGGCAGGACGCTGCATTCCCACACCCACCGGAACTCCCTTTGTCACGTCCCCTCGGCCCACACTCCCCAGATCCAGCCCCCGAACGCCACCCCACCCCATCAGTATCCGCCACAACACGCACCGCCTGGGCTGCGCCGAGCCCTAGACGCAGGCGGTGTGGTAACGCCAGACGACAATGACGTGCCCGGAGGTCCGGCGCCCACAGACGCAGGCGTTGTGGTAACGCCAGATGACAATGACGTGCCCAGAGGTCAGGCACCCACAGACGCAAGCGTTGTGGTAACGCTAGACGCAGATGAGATGCCCGGAGGTCCGCCGTCCCCATGACCTCAGCGCGAGAGACACCAGCCGTTCCCACTGACCTACACGGGCCTGGGCCAAGCAGCAGACGCCACCCTCAACACGCTGCAGACCGCTGACCATGGGCTGATGACTCAACTCAACTCTCACTCAACTCACATTTATTAGGCTTCAAAATTTTACATTGAAGAATTCTTATTTCGCATTTGGATAAAGGAAAAGATAAGAGAGATACAAAAAGATAAGAATATATTTAATAAGAAAAAGAAGAGCTATTTTATTATGTGTATAATGGAAAATTAAACAATATCTAATTGAAGAATATTGTATTGTTCTTATAGTTATATTATTATAATTTGATGTATTAAACTTGTTGCTTATGATATGCATATCGGAACGTCAATGCTTTATGATGAAGAAACATTGAATTCAGGAAGAATATTGACATGAAATAGTAGGCCTACTGAAGTATTCCTATAGTATTATTACTTATAGGCCTACTTTCTTATTATGCTTAATAATATGCATATTGGACCGTCGATGATTTATGATGAAGAAACACTGAATTAATGAAAAAACGTGTCAATTTGAAGAAGTTGTGTTGCATGTGGAGAATATAAAGATTTGTTTGATAAATGTGTTTTTGGAATAAAATAGTTTATGATGAATTGAGAAACTGACTGGAGGTGTTTGTGTTTCCAGACACACCCTCTCTTTCTGCCTCACTTGGGCTACACACACACACACATGCTCGGGCGCACACACAGACACACACACACACACAAACCTGACACTGGAGGTGAAGCAGAATGGTGGTTGCATCGGAGCCATGTTCACTGAATCCTCTCTGCAGCGCTCAGTTCACATAATTAAGACAAGTTTGCGTTTTAAGTTTAGAAACCCTGTGTGGGGATGGGGGTATGTAGGCCGGCAAGAGGCTGGTATGAAGATAATAAGTTTATTGAACACTTCATCTCTAATAAGTTGTGTAGCCTACATGTGTCCAGAGCCTAAAGCTACTTCAGTGATGCAGTTCAGAGCAGTGTGCAATGCCAACCTACTGTTGTTGTGAAGAAAGCATACTTGTGACAAAACTGTGTTTTATTCAAAATTCAACTATAGAATGCAAAAATGTTAAGAACCTAGGGTTACAGTAGTGTCTCCCTATAGCCTAGCTTGGTGCTTGGTGTCTAAACAGCCAAACACTATGGCAGTGTGACTGAATATATGCCCTCCAACCCTCCCAACACACTTTCGATATCTCGGTACACACATCGAGTACCTCAAACACTAGTGGTGTACTCAATACATGGAACCCATGAACATGAAATGTCTTGTTAACCTCCCTCCAAATAGCACTAACGTTTATTCAATTAAAAAGGGTGTGTACACTATCTGTAAAAGTAAATTCTTATACTGTTATAGTACTTTCTTAGCCGATTTTGCTTTTGTTCATGCATGCAGTGTCAGTAATTTGGTTTGGGTTCTGTCAACTCTATATGTGCCTAGGAATAATATGTGCAGTTTTGAAATTGTTCATGTAACTTGTAAGTGGTATTGTAACCATCACAAATAGTTCTTTTTTTTTGGTTGAATGCAGTTACTCAAGTTTGATATAAAAATGACTAGCATAATCATGATTTATGTGCATACAAATTGTTAATAATCACACACTCACACAGAAAACAGTAGGGGAACATTGAAAAGTACAAAAAAAGTTGAAAACAATTTGTTTTTCCATTTATTGACTCACATGCGAAGCAAAAGTGAGTCTATGTACTGAGCCATGTCGTCCGTCCGTCCGGGCGTCCGTCCGTCCGTCCGTCCGGGCGTCCGTAAAAAACTTAAACGTTGGATTTTTCTCGGAGACTATTAAGTCTATCAACACCAAATGTGGCATGATGGTGTATGATGACAAGGCCTCAAAAAACATACATAGTGACTTGACCTTGCTTCAAGGTCAAGGTCACAGGAGCCATAAATGTGGTCTCAAAAACAGTCATTTTTCACATTTTCCCAATTTTCTCCCACGTTATTGAGAATGGCGACCTTAGCTACAAGTGGTATATAGGTCAAAGCAAGCCCTATCTTTTGATACGAGTTTGGTTGACCTTGCTTCAAGGTCAAGGTCACAGGAGCTCTTCAAAGTTGGATTGTATACATATTTTGAAGTGACCTTGACCCTGAACTATGGAAGATAACTGTTTCAAACTTAATAATTATGTGGGGCACATGTTATACTTTCATCATGAGACACATTTGGTCACATATCATCAAGGTCAAGGTCACTTTGACCCTTATGAAATGTGACCAAAATGGGGTAGTGAACCACTAAAAGTGACTATATCTCATGCCGTAGTCATGGTAGAAAGTGCCAATAAGCACCATTGTGCTTCCTATGTCTTGAATTAACAGCTTTGTGTTGGATGACCTTGGATGACCTTGACCTTGGGTCAAGGTCACATGTATTTTGGTAGGAAAAATGTGTAAAGCATTTCTTTGTGTATGATGTCATTGGTAGGTTTAGTTGTTTGACCTTGACCTTGAAGGTCACCTGAAGGTCAAGGTCATATAAAGGTCAAGGTCAAGCATGTGAGTCGTATGGGCTTTGCCCTTCTTGTTATTTTTGGTTTGGTAAGTTTTTGCTCTGCTTTACAAGTGTGATGAAGTTTTGGGTGAGTATTGTTTTCAAATTATATCTTGACAGAGGCGATAAAATAAACAAACAAAAAACCACCACACACACACTCACACAAAAATGACATGAAGAGCTTATGAAGAGGAGAGCGTGAAACGTTTAAAAATCAAGATTTTTTTTCAACATTATTTTTAAGGTGAGGCAAAAATAATATGACCAAAATCACACTGTACTCTGTCTCTCTCTCTCTCTCTCTCCCTCCCTCTCTGTCTCTCTCTCTGTCTCTCTCTGTCTGTCTGTGTGTCTCTCTCTCTCTCTCTCTCAACTAAAGAGAAATATGAAAAAGCCTTAAATTCAGAGGATAGAGTATAAGCTAGCCACTATGTGTTTCAACTTCTTCAATCAAACTGCACCACACGCACTCAAAGAAATTCTCACTGTCTACACCCCCGCTAGAAATAACCGTTCAGCTGCAGACACCAAAACGTTAAATGTCCCCCATCGCAAAAAGAAAACCCAAGGACAGCAAGCTTTTTCTTACATCGGCCCTGTAACGTAGAATAGCCTACCTTTCCCTGTCCGTCACTCTGATTCCATGTCCCAGTTCAAAACCTCCCTCAAGACACACCTGTTCCGGTCAGTCTTTCCTGACGAGCAGTGAAGTGCTTCACAAGGCGCCTTTTTATGTTTCGTGTTTTGTTTATTGCCTGCTACTTAATTAATTGTATTGTATTTAATTTTTCTTTTATTTCAACTGTACAGTGTGCGAGTGTTAGAATGCTTTGTATGAGTGTAGACTTTCTCATTGTAAACGCCATGAGCTTGCCTATTAGGGAAAGTATGTGCGTAGAAATAGTCTGTATTATTATTATTATTACACACATACACACAACACACACACACACACACACACACACACACACAGAGAAGTTCACACATACAGACACACGTCACACACACACACACACACGCGCGCGTGCGCGCGCTCCCGGGCGCTCGCTCACGCACGCACGCACACCCACTCACACAGACGCACACAGATTCACACACACACACACACACACACACACACACACACACACACACACACACACACACACACACACACACACACACACACACACACACACACACACACACACACACACACACTGTTCTAAATTCAGCTGGCACACTCACCAACAGGAAAGACAGACAAGACAACAGAAAGCTTGCTGTTTCGTCTTCTCTGTGACGTGCGCCTTGTTTGAAGTGACTTGCGCTGTTGGTGTCTGAGTGCATAGTCATTGACCCCTCATAGGGTTCATTTCCGTTTGCCTGATTCCAGGACCTCAAGTTTGACAGGGCATCACAGTACAGTCCATTAGTCGAATTTTGACCTTTGGGGTGATTGGAACCATTTCAAAGCTGAAAGGTTAAGCTTTTCAATAGCACCGAAATCATCTTTGTATGATAACCGTTATGAAAGTTCACCTGTTGGGATAAACACTGCAATGAAACGCAAAGTTGGAGAATACTGATACACCAGCGCCAACTCAGCACTCCTGGTTTGCCCAACTCCAAATTCTATTCACGTCACGGATTCGCTGTCTATTCTCAGACTGACGACGCCACACGGAAAACTCCACTACGTGAAGAGAGTAGAGGGAACAAGCTTTGCAGTGATATATGATAAACCGGTAGGAGACGAAGCCATCACGCCACGGAAAAGCCTTAGTTGGGCTAATTGAAGCCTAATTACCTCTGTGTTTTTCGGGAGTGGGGCTCATAAAAGCCTTTTTCTACTTTATTGTTTGTAGGTTTCCATAGTATGTTGGCCACAGATTAATTCCAGAGGGGCAATGGAGGCGGAAATACCCAACACAAAATGCACCTGGTTGACCCCAATTGATGTTACAGGGATGTATCTCTGATACGACCAGTGCGACTTATGCCTGGTGCTTGGCCGCAAATTGGGGCACGCCATTGCATGTCGCCACGTGATGAGTGTTACGTGCCACCGAAGCCAGAGAGTGTGTATCTGTCGCGTGTGGACGGCCGTCAGCTCTATTTTTAGAAAGATGCTTGGTCAGAACTGACAGGAACGTACACCCAAACGTGCAAACACGCATTCACGTTAACTTTGCAGAGCGTACATGTGTACGAAGAGTCACTCCCACCCTTGCGCATGCGCACTCATCCACATTCGCGTGTATGCTTGAGAAGTCTATATGCAGTCTTTTGTTTCTTATTTCAAGCCTGAAGTCGGTGAATTGTAGGAGGGCTTGTCTACCTGGACTTGTGAAGTTTGGACGGCGGACTGCGTAAAAGAAAAGCTTTGTAGGGTTCAACGGGCAGAGGGCGAATACCAGAACGCACCTTCTCGAAGGTGTTTTTTAAACCTTTCCTTAAATTCATCGGCCATCCTTCTAAGGAAATTTCACTGTGCTGTCAAGGTGTCAGCTTCTCTTCTGAACAACTGGCAAAATTATAGCTTCCCCACACATCCCCGGCGAAACGGTCTGGAATCGTTCCAGAACTATTCTAGAAATGTTCCAGAAGATTCTAGAATGTGATTTCTGGAACCAGAGTCCAAGGTTCTAGAATAATGACAGAAGCTTAAATGAGAATTCAAGGAAGTATTCTAGAAATATTCTAGAATATTTTCTAGAATATTCTAGAATATTCTAGAAAATAATTCTAGAATATTCTAGAATATTCTAGAATATTCTAGAATGGTAATGAATGTTCTTGAATACTTACAGACGAAGATAGGAAACACAGTTCTAGAATAATTCTGGAATTATTCCAGAATATTCTGGAATGTTATTCCAGAATATTCTAGAATACTGACAGATAATTCTGGAACAATTCAAGATGAAATTCCAGAAAACTCACTGTACATTCTGGAACAATTCAAGAACAATAATATTATTGAGAAGAATAATTAAAGGTAATAGAGTATTTTGGAATTGTTTAGCAACAACATTCAAACAGAATATTTAGATAAGAAACAACAAACCAATATCTGTTAAATGTAGATTATTTAATACAGAGTTTGAAATGGTACATAATGATGATCACTGCATACATAAAGCAAGAATTGCTTACCATAGTTCAGTTGCAACAGTGCACAATGTGTGTATTTCTGAAAAGATTACAATTGCAGTTTTCATTACATTTACAATAATGATGGAATTCTTTTTTTTAATACATATAAATAAATCATGATTAACTATTCAGAAGTCTTCAGTGTAGTGACTCATGGTTGAGGAAACATTAAAAATAAAACAAAGGAAAAAGAAATGCATATCTTTAGAAGCAAAAGCTTAGAAAATGTTTATGAGACAAATAGGGCAAATTTCCTGTATCAAATCTGATTCGTGCTTGCAAACATTATACAACACTTAGATGGCCTAATTCCTATGACATTATAGCTGAGCTTCAGATAACATTCACTGATTCAGTTCAAATGTCAACTGCCTCAGAGTATTATCTCCTCTGAAACACTGTGAAGGAGCTAAAACATAACACAGTTTTGATGCTGGTATCCAGCTAGAAATGGTGGCATACGAATTTCATGTACTTAGTTTGATGGTGTTTGAAACAACTGCACACATCAGATGATCATGGTGTTTGAAACAACTGCACACATCAGAGATCTATTCAGATGATATCTGAATCACCAATTTCCACCCAACTGATTTTATCAATCAAATCCCATTCAATTCATAAATGTACCTCATACCTTGCAATTCTTGTGAACAGTGAAGAAAGTTATTGGGGATCGAATTGTAGATGCAGGTACCGCTACAGAGAAAGGAATCCGTCTCTCGATTGCCTTGGGCCAGTTGGGGAACTTAGTCTCGAAAACTACGGAAAAAGCCACTTCTTCTGTCGCCAAAAATCTTGCTTCTCAGGCATGCGAAGCACACCCATTGCGATGGAGAGATCGATGAATGTTTTCATCTCAGAAACTGTCACAGGTGCCCACTTGGAGCTGGCAGGAGGTGGATTCCTCTGTCTCTCTCTCTCTCAGCATACCGATTTGTCTGTCACAAGTGAAGTCGTTCCCACATCGCGTCTGTGAAGATCAGAGAAGACATGAAGAGGCGTTGCGTCCGAGGGGATTCAATCTTTACTCCTTGAGCGCGTCGAAAGGTGTGTCGCATACGAGAAAGAAAATTTTCTGTCTGCCACGATCCTAAGTGGAAGTCTAGATACTCTTCCTCCGACGATTCCTCTTCCAACATCTCTCGCATCCACTGGTCTTGTTCAAGCGGATAGATTTCCCGCGCACCGACATCAGGTCAAATTCAGAAATGAATCAGCAGCATTGTCGCTTCCTTCGCTCTCATCCGATGCGAAAAAAGTCAGAACTTCAGTCGAAATATCGGCAAAAATCGCTACAACACAGCTAAAACTTGTCCGATTTCGATCAAACGCACAAGTGTGTAACCGAACTTTTAAGTGCTTCCCAGCTCTGTGCTTCCCAGCAGGCATTGCGATAAATCGGCCACTTCCGTTTTTTTCTTCTATTTTTAGATCTTGACGTAAATAACGCGAGGCCGGGTATGATCAGAGACGCGTATGTCGCTCCCATGGACATTGCATATTGGATCCATGGTCGCACGGGACTACAATTCCCACTTTAACACCATTATGTTTTTGAAGTCCATGCATTTTTTATTTTGCTTAGTCAGTGAAAAGTAGGAAATCGTAAAACACTTCCTGAATTATATGAACATCAACATCAAATTTACATTCATATATATGTTGACACGTGTGTGTTGAAATGCTTTGTTGTTCATTTCTTTTTATAAAAAAATCATTTTATTTAATATTTTCTAGAATATTCTTTGAAAGGTCTTGATCTAGAATAATATTCTAAGAAAAAGTAATGTTCTAGAATGTTCTAGAATAATATTCTAAGAAAAAGTATTGTTCTAGAATATTCTAGAATTATTCTGGAACAAAAGAATTCTAGAATCATTCCATCAAATTTATTCTAGAATGTTCTAGAATGTTCTAGAATGTTCTAGAATTTTTGAAAATTCTAGAATGTCATTTCGCCGGGGTTGTGAGGTTTGAGTTTTTCTTTTCTGTGATTTGTTGTCACAAAAAGAAAAAAAAATCTTGCCTTGGTCAGATCTGCATTAGTCAACACAGGACAGTTGTCACGAGCGCGGCTGTCAGGGCGCTGAGCGCAATGCACATGCTCAATGTTAATTTTTGATTGCGTTAAAGTGAAGTTCGTGTTTTGAGCTCGGGCTCAGTATGGCGGTATTGTTGTATAAAGTCATTTTCTTGTTTTAGAATGCAAACCTGCAAAATTCCGTATTCGTGTCGAGTTATATATAATTAGGCAGCCTAATTCGCGTATTTTCTTGGCTTAATGAAGAAAGATCTATTAAGTTTTTGCCTAATACGTGAAATAGGCACTTTTTGCCTATTTCGCGTATTAGGCTGCCTATTTCGCGTTATAGGCAAGCGAGAAACTTGAGTTCAGACATTAGGCAGTGCTGTTGCCTATTCCTTGAAATAGGCAACAGCTGTGCCTAATTCCCAGATTTAGGCAATTCCGACTTTTAGCCACGACATATATATATATATAAAGAATACTGAACACATGCACAGACCTGGGGGATTGGCAAAAATTTGACAGAAATAAAAGCAAATATTTTTTCATTTCTCCTCAGTGATTCTTGTAAGATCTGCCTGGACGGCAGTGTGATTGCATTTCATTCATTTTCTAATGCAGCTGGAGCGACCAAATATAATATTTAGTTGTACACTGGCACTTTGGAAATTCTTGACCTTTGATAGACTAATTGCTGCTGTTGTTCTCAAGAAGAGGATGACGATGTGTTTACTTACAAAAGAAATCCAGCCTGATATTAACTTTTTACACAATGTTGAAAGAAAAGGGTCTCTTGGGTGATTGCTGAAGTTGTTAAAACACAATGTAAAATGGGTAAAATTGCACATCTGTAATCTTTGCCAGGTGGTGACAAGTGCCCACTTGGAGCTGGTAGGAGGTGGATTCCTCTTTCTCTCTCTCTCTCTCTCAGCATACCGATGTGTCTCTGTCACAAGCGTTCCCACATCGCGCATGATCGCGTCTGTGAAGATCAGAGAAGACATGAAGAGGTTTTGCGTCCGAGGGGATGTCAATCTTTACTCCTTGAGCGCGTCGAAAGGCGTGTCGCATACGAGAACGAAAATTTTCTGTCTGCCACGATCCTTGGAAGCCTAGAAACTCTTCCTCCGACGATTCCTCTTCCAACATCTCTCGCATCAGACATCGTCAAAATCAGCATCCATGTCGCTTCCTTCGGCCATGACGCGAAAAAAGTCAGAACGTCAGTCGAAATCTCGACAAAAATCACCACAACACAGCTAAAACTGGTCCGATTTCGATCACAGCTAAAACTGGTCCGATTTCGATCAAACTTGCACAAGTTTGAAAGCGATCTAAGTGCGCGGTCTCTCTGCTTCCCAGCAGGCATTGCGATAAGTCGGCCACTTCCGTTTGCTAATGCTATTTTTAGATCTTGACGTAAATAAGGCGAGGGTATGATCAGACGCGTAATTGTCGCTCCCATGGACATTGTATTGGATCCATGATCGCACAGGACTACAATTCCCATCAGTAGTCATCCACTCGGGCCGTGACAAACACTAGTTGCTCTATTATTAAATTCTGAGTTTTAATCAAGATCACTATTGTGTATTGCAAAGAAATGTGCACACTGCAACTGTGAGCGACTCAGCGAGTTATGATTAGAACTGTTCTGTGATCAGAAAATGAAAATTGTGGACAATTAAGAACTGTGAATGAACTTTAGGTGATTTAACACTAAATCTTATATTCTGTGTGTGATCACTAAAGTGTCTTGCGTGTGTGTTGAAATGCTTTATTGTTCACTTCTTTTTTTAAATATCGTTTTATTTACAATTTTCTATAATATTCTTTGAATGGTCTTGTTCTAGAAAAATATTCTAAGAAAAAGTAATGTTCTAGAATTTTCTAGAATTATTCTGGAATTAAAGAATTCTAGAATTATTCCATCAAATTTATTCCAGAACATTCTAGAATGTTCTAGAATGTTCTAGAATTTTAGAAATTTCTAGAATGTCATTTCGCCGGGGTGTGTATGCACATGTTGAAGCCAGTGTACGGTGGGGAAACGATTTGTCGGATCCCTTTGATTGTCCAGTCGGCGTGAGACGGGTCAGTTGAGTCGCCAATAATTTTTTGTCTCTACATTACATATGTAGCAGATTACATACGGGACAATGGGCGCCATGGAGTGCAGTTACTGCCTGGAACAAAAGAACCTTTTTCTCTTTTATTTGCCGATGACATCGTGCTACTGTCCACCACTCCTGTAGGTCTACAACGCCAACTTGATAGTCTAAGCATAGCATCGAGTCACCTCGGCCTCTCTGTTAATAACGAAAAGACCAAGGTAATGGTTTTTAGAAAAGGGGGCTTTTTGGGTAGAGGAGAACGATGGACCATAGGAGGGAATAACCTGGAGGTAGTGAACAGATACAAATATCTGGGTTTTGTTTTTACCACTAAGCTGTCCATTTCCGTGGCTCTCGATTGTCAAGTGATCAAAGCAAAACAGAAAATTCTGCAGTTGTTAAGAACCATGAGAAATCTACACTCCCAGAGTGTCACTGTCTTCTTTAAGCTGTTTGATGCCCAGGTGCTACCGGCATTGTTGTATGGTGCACAGCTATGGGGATTGACCGAAAGGCACAACGTGGAAAAAGCGCATACGTTTGCATGCAAGCGCTTTCTTAGCGTAGATCTGAAATCCCCCAATAACATGTGTTATGGCGAACTGGGCAGATACCCTCTTTTCATCACCACCACACTTCAGGCGGTTAAATATTGGTTTAGATTGTGCAAAATGCCGAACAGCAGAATAGCCAAGCAAGCATATATTATGTTATCTCGCTCCCATATACCCGAAGATATGAATTGGGTGAAAGCAATAGAAATGTGTTTATCTCGTCTTGGCTTCACTTACATATAGAACAACTGTGGCACATTGGACGAGGAGTTTCCTCCGTAGTTTGAAACAAAGACTGCGAGACTGTTACCTGCAAAAATGGAGCTCGGCACTTGACGAAAGCAACAGATTTGGTTTTTATAGGACTTTTAAGGTAACATTTGAATGTGAGCAATATTTATCATGTTTAAACATAACAAAATTTCGTGATGCGTATAATTTGTTTTCGCTTTGGATGTAATGATCTGAAAATCAATTTACAGTCGAAAAAAGAGGATAATTTTGACAATAACTGTCCATTCTGTGATGAAATCGACAACGAACAGGGTTCGTACAGGTCATGGAAAACCTGGAAAGTCATGGAATTTGATTTTTCATTTTCCAGGCCTGGAAAGTCATGGAATTTCAACTTGGGTCATGGAAAGTCATGGAATTTAAGAAAGAAAAAAAAGAAAGAAAAAAAGACGTTTTCTAGGCTGTGCTTCGCGCGATACTCTCAATCTAATTTTAAACGCTGAGCACGTCAGGAAAACGTACCCTTGCATCTCATTGGTTAATTCTGAAGGCTCGTGTGCCTTCTGCTTCCTGATTGGTTCTTTGGCTAGGTGACCTCGTTTCATTTCCACGCCGGTCCGGTCAGTTGGTTCAAACGAGGACAGAGTGAAAAGAGATTGTTTTGTTTGTGGTGCAGTGTTTCTTGGAGAATCAGATTATCATCATGCTGAAAG
>JAWQFJ010016792.1:12500-28004 GCA_034096865.1 Theodoxus fluviatilis | reverse complement strand
CTGAAGACGGCCGGGCATTCACAGCCTGGCAAACAGCCGAACGACACAGCGGGCTCTTCGTTGAACCATGCTGCCCAAGAGTTCAAGCTTCGCAGCCCCAAGAAAGACGATCGCCGTGCAGCCGGGACGCCGCCCATGGACAGTCCAGATCTGCAGGGTGGGTTGTGCCTATGGCAGGTCCTCCCCGGGGGCGTCCCCGGCACTCCAGCTAGCGCCGGGCCAGGTACTCCAACTGGTCGATGCAACCATGATGTCACCCCCTCACCCAACCCACAGGCACACTACCAAGGCAGCAGCACACTGTCCCCTTTCCCTTTGTTCCCCATGCAGCCGCTGGACCTACAATCGCCAGACCTGCACCGGTCTCTGCGCTTTCCCCATGGGCAGGACGCTGCATCCCCACACCCACCGGAACTCCCTTTGCCACGTCCCCTCGGCTCCTGAACGCCACCCCACCCCATCAGTATCCGCCACAACATGCGCCGCCTAGGCTGCGCCGAGCCCCAGACGCAGGCGTTGTGGTAACGCCAGACGCCGATGAGGTGCCCGGAGATCCGGCGCCCGCAGTTGCAGGCGTTGTGGTAACGCCAGACGCCAATGAGGTGCCGGGAGGTCCGCCGTCCCCATGACCTCAGCGCAAGAGACACCAGCCGTTCCGACTGACCTACACGGGCCTGGGCCAAGCAGCAGACGCCACCCTCAACACGCTGCAGACCGCTGACCATGGGCTGATGACTCAACTCAACTCTCACTTATTAGGCTTCAAAATTTTACATTGAAGAATTCTTTTTTCGCATTTGGATAACGGGAAAGATAAGAGAGATACAAAAAGATAAGAATATATTTTATAAGAAAAAGAGCTATTTTATTATGTGTATAATGGAAAATTGAACAATTTCTAATAGAAGAATAGTATTGTATTGTTCTTATAGTTATATTATTATAATTTGATGTATTAAACTTGTTGCTTATGATATGCATATCAGAACGTCGATGATTTATGATGAAGAAACATTGAATTCATGAAGAATATTGACATGAAATAGTAGGCCTACTGTAGTATTCTTATAGTATTATTACTTATAGGCCTACTTTCTTATTATGCTTATAATATGCATATCGGACCGTCAATGATTTATGATGAAGAAACTCTGAATTCATGAAAAAAGTGTCAATTTGAAGAAGTTGTGTTGCATGTGGAGAATATAAAGATTTGTTTGATAAATGTGTTTTTGGAATAAAATAGTTTATGATGAATTTAGAAACTGACTGGACGTGTTTGTGTTTCCAGACACACCCTCTCTTTCTGCCTCACTTGGGCTACACACATGCACGTGCACACACACACACACACACACACACACACACACAAACCTGACGCCGGAGGTGAAGCAGAATGGGGGTTGCATCGGAGCCATGTTCACTGAATCCTCTCTGCAGCGCTCAGTTCACATAATTAAGACTTGCGTTTTAAGTTTAGCAACCCTGTGTGGGGGTGGGGTATGTAGGCCGGCAAGAGGCTGGTATGAAGATAATAAGTTTATTGAACACTTCATCTCTAATAAGTCATGTAGCCTACATGTGTTCAGAGCCTAAAGCTACTTCAGTGACGCAGTTCAGAGCAGTGTGCAATGCCAACCTACTGTTGTTGTGAATAAAACAGTTTTATTCAAAATTCAACCATAGAATGCAAAAATGTGAAGAACCTAGGGTTACAGTAGTGTCTCCCTATAGCCTAGCTTGGTGCTTGGTGTCTAAACAGCCAAACACTATGGCAGTGTGACTGAATACATGCCCTCCAACCCTCCCAACACACTTTCGATATCTCGGTACACACATCGAGTACCTCAAACACTAGTGGTGTACTCAATACAGGGAACCCATGAACATAAAATGTCTTGCTAACCTCCCTCCAAATAGCACTAACGTTTATTCAATTAAAAAGGGTGTGTACACTATCTGTAAAAGTAAATTCTTATACTGTTATAGTACTTTCTTAGCCGATTTTGCTTTTGTTCATGCATGCAGTATCAGTAATTTGGTTTGGGTTCTGTCAACTCTATATGTGCCTAGGAATAATATGTGCAGTTTTGAAATTGTTCATGTAACTTGTAAGTGGTATTGTTACCATCACAAATAGTTCTTTTTTTTTGTTGTTGAATGCAGTTACTCAAGTTTGATATAAAAATGACTAACATAATCATGATTTATGTGCATACAAATTGTTAATAATCACACACTCACACAGAAAACAGTAGGGGAACATTGAAAAGTACAAAACAAGTTGAAAACTATTTGTTTTTCCATTTATTGCTTTAGGACTGTGACAAAGCATATGCAAATGGTGTGGTTTATTCCCTAATACAAAGATAAACTGGTTTGGGGGTAAACATTTGGACATTTTCTGCTGGATTATCAACTGGCATTATGTAAAACATTATTGGCTCCATTATTTGTTACAACAAAAACTTTACTTTGATATAATTACAAAGATTTGATGTTTGTCAGGGCCGGTATCCAAAACGACGATTCCCTAACCCCGGGTTACCTTAGCCTCTGAGGGTTGAGAGACAAACCAGGGTTAAAATAAATCGCCATTTTGGATACCCTTCTCTGAGCAAAATTATGTGATAATTTGTTTTTCAAAAGGGTTCAAAAGATAAAACTGACTTTTGGATACCCCCCCTGGTCATCTTCTAGGACTACTACAACTATAAACACAATCTGTTTCAACTTTCACTGCTTTGTCATGTTGCTAAGAGATTGCCTCGCACTCACAGAATGAAAAATCATATACATTCAACAGGAATCATCTCTTCTAGCAACCTCACAAACCAGAAAAGAAATAAAACTAACAAGTCATCGTTACCCATCAAAATTATGAACAATCACACCTCCACTCATAGACTGACATGTATTAGCTGAAGCCCTCGCTCAAAGCTCAAGCAAGCTGAGATCACCAATAACTTGAATAAGAGGCATGGATTAATTCCAAAATTATAATTAAAACCAATCGGGGTATTCATTAACATCTTTGACAAAGGGTTTAATGAGTTTTACCTCAAAAGAACTCAGTTTGACTTTCCATGAGGTTGATTGAGCTTTGAACGAGGGCTTTAGCTAATACACCCTGATCAGTGTGGATGAGGTGTTGTTACCGGTAATTTAGTTGTGTGGCATTTTTATGAGGATGTTAGACTGCATACACAACAAAAATGCATGCTCTATCTTCCTTACTTTCCATCTAACAGTTGATTTTACAATAATTACTTCTAGTATAATTTATAGAATGCAAATAAACAGTGCTTCCTAATTACATAAAATAATATCCAAACAGTTACTTGTAGTGCATACCAACAGAAAGAGTACTCAGTGCTCTTTCAAACTCACTTTACTTTTTGGACATAAGTGAATTCTAACTCGTACACCAGCGATTTCCCTAAATACAGTCAGATGTATAGAGCCCAAAGAAGGAAATGCTTGATTTTTCGATAACTGGACGTTTACGTTCACTGTGAACTCATCCGATAACCGAAAATAGCTAATGTTGCACATCAAAGGAAAGAGCAAGCAATTCTTTTTAAAATGCTATCAATACTTTCTAACTGTTTCCACTTCTGTTTGTACAATAAAGCTTTTACGGAGTACAATCTCCAACTGCAAAAATACAGAGCCCAAAGAAAGAGCAAGGTGTTTTTTTAAATTGTAATCATTCAAAACACTCAATGATGTAGAGTTTATATCACCTGGTTCCAATGACTAGAGGTATTAAACTATCCTAAACCACACAAAAATCAAATGATATAAGAATCGTCCACCTTTAATATCTGGCTACCTGACTATATTGGACGGACGGTCGAACGACGGCAAAATAAACCAACATGTGAGTGAAATAAAAACACTAAAACAGCAACAACACAGGTTTAGACAAAGTAGGAGGAGTGGGGGTGGCTCAGCATAACATCAATTATATAACAAGGTTTGACACAGAAAGTGGCACTTAGGTTGGTGTTTAAATTAAAATAATGGTGCACATAAATACACTCCCACCACTGCTGAATTTTGCTGAACCTTCCTTGGTTTAGACCAAAGCAGAAAGATGTTTTGTTTGCAATCAATGACAAGACGGCCCTGAGGACTGTGTGATAGAGTACAAGCATTGCAAAGTTGGGTATGGTCAGGCAGAAAACATTTTCCATCATTTCACAATGCTTCTTGTCTGACCTTACCCAACTTTGCAATACTCGGTGTTGGACACAGTACTCCTGTGGTCACATCAATAGTTGCAAACAAAATAAACACTTCAGCAAAATCAGCAGTGGTTATTTTCTAAAACACCACCCCAAGTGTCACTTTTGGTATCCACCTTGTAATATGGTTGTTGTTGTGGGTTGAATCCCCCCCCCCCCCTCCCTTCTAGTCCTGTGACAAAAACAACACATAACAAGTGTTATTTAAAAAAAAACAAAAAAAACCCCACTGCAAACAAAACATAGGATGGATGACCACGGGGAGTACATATAGACCCACTTCTGCCACTCATGTAAATTAAACAACACACATGACGACCATCACCACCACCACCACAAAAACCAAGAACACCACTACCAAAACCACCGCCTCCACCACCACCAAGAACACCACCACGAAGAACACCACCATGACCAAGACCACCAAAACCAAGACCACCACCACCACCACCACCACCAATAACACCACCACCAAAACCACCGCCACCACCACCACCAATAACACCACAACCAAAACCTCCGCCGCCACCACCACCAAGAACACCACCACCACCAAGAACACCACCACCACCAAGACCACCACCAACAACAACACCACCACAGTGGAACCTCTCTATTAAGACTCACAAATGCAGACACAAGAAGGGCAAAGCCCACACCACTCACATGCTGAGAGGATGTGAAAAATGGCTGTTTTTTAGACAATATTTACTGCCCCTGCGACCTTGACCTTGAAGCAAGGTCAAGTTACTGTGTATGTTTTTTGACGCCTTATCATACACCATCATGCCAAATTGGTGTTGATAGACTCAATAGTCTTCTAGAAAAATCCAATGTTAAATTTTTTTGCGGACGACAGGGGTGGCCTAGTATGAAAGTAAAACATGTGTACTACAATGTTATGAAGTTTGGAAGAGTTATCTTCCATAGTTCAGGGTCAAGGTCACTTTAAAATATGTATACAATTCAACTTTAAGGAGCTCCTGTGACCTTGAAGCAAGGTCAATCAAACTGTATCAAAAGACAGGGATTACTTTGCCCTATATACCATTTATAGGTCAGGTATCCAATCTCAAAAACTTCAGAGAAAATTGGGAAAATGTGAAAAATAGCCGTTTTTTGAAAACATTTACGGCCCCTGCGACCTTGACCTTAAAGCACGGTCAAGTCACCATGTATGTTTTTTGACACCTTGTCATCATACACCATCATGCCAAATTGAGTGTTGATAGACTTAATAGTCTCTGAGAAAAATCCAACGTTAAAGTTTTTTTTACAGACGACACTGGTGAGTACATAGACTCACTTTTGCTTCGCATGAGAGTAAAAAATCAGGTCTTAACTCATTCTTGGCCTGCACCTGCAAAATCATTAAGCATTGTCCGCACATAAATCACGTCACCTTTCAGCAAGAAGTGCAGCAATCTCACTCTAAACATGTACGGGGCGCACTTCTTCTTGATCATACTGCAGATTACAAAACAAAAAGGAAAATGCGCTTTGGACTTCTCATTCAAACACCCTGCGCCTTCCTCTAATTTCCTGATGTTGGCGCAATGGTTGGTCAAGGATCCAAGCGCCTCCAGCTGCTCTTCGATGCTGGGATTCTGGCCCAGGTCCTGGAGCTCCTTCCTGGGTCGACGATCGCCATGGTCCTCCGACATTCTGTAGGAATTCAAAAGCTCCTCCAGGTCCAGACTGTCATCAGAGACACAGCCAAACCGAAAGAAAAACCTGTTCAAAAACACACACAGAAAGGATTTAGGCAAAATTTAACAAAATGTCCTCAAGAATAAACATAATAATCAACAAAGAATCGAACTACAATAGAACAAACTAACATTATCATCAACTTTATGAAATCACCAAAAATATAATAAATAAATAAATACATAAATAAATAAATAAATAAATAAATAAATAAATAAATAAATAAATAAATAAATAAATAAATAAATAAATAAATAAACAAATAAATAAATTTATAAAACAGAGCTTTTGCACACTCCTGTAGCATGACCCAAAAAGTGTTCAACCCTATTGGCATGTTTCTGGCCCTTACCGTAAACGGGGTATGACATTTTATTGTCATCCTACTAGAGGCTTGGGAGTAAAAATGTGGATCAAATTAAACACACACTCACCTGTCTTTCTCCTTGTTGGCCTTGGATTTCCTTTTCAACAGATACACTGCTCCTCCCTTCAGACAGGTCCCAGCAGCTTCGGCAGCCAAAAGCTGCAGGTGTTCCAGCTGCTGCTTGACCATCCCCACATTTGACTTGAAAATCCGCACCGATCGGTCCTGAGGGGGGCGAGAACCTACAAAAACATGAAGTTACACGTTTAGCGTCGTACCACATCCAAAAGATTATTGCCACAGCCACATTTGTTATACAAGTAAGGTTTGACCAAAGTACAAACAACATACACATATAGGTGTCATTTAAAATCCCCCCACCCCACCCATTAAAAACAGCAAAATATATAAAGCTTGAAATGTTGTATGATGGGATTAAGTTTACACTACATATACTATTTTACTACAAGATCTATTTGAAAGGAAAGCCATCTTTATTAGAAATACTTACTTTCAGTGGAAATCTGTTTCTTCCCCTTTCTGGTTGACAGGTCCTTCTCACTGAAGACATTGTAGGTCAATAAGGGGCAAGGAGGCAGTCTGCTCTTGAACACACGCATGATGTCTGGTGATGCCTCCACTCCTAAACAACACAAACCAAACCAAACCAAATCCAATAATCTCTTTCCACTTTGCAATACTTTAGAACCTTTAAATTTAAAATAGCATCAAGATCAAGAGAGCAGTTATTAAGTTCTATTATTTAAATACAAGTCAAGCAAACAATTTAAGCTCAAGTGGGTGTAATAATTTCTATAAAGGGAGGAGACTAGGGGTGGGGTGTAGGGTGGGGGCAGGGTTTGGGACAATGTAACTAGATACACATTTTTTTAGTGTCCTCATAGATACAAGGAAAAGTGAGCGTGGTAGCCTAATGGTCTGTGGCTTCTTCTTCTTCGTTCTCCTCGTACCTAGGATGAAATGCGTATGTGACCACTTTCCACCCATATTTTGGTGATCACATTCTGTCTTCAGGCAGGGATCAGTCTACTAGTGCACCCTGCGCCATTGACACATTGAAAAACGACCGATCGAAAATGTTTGCCCGCTAACACACCAAGTTTCAGTACTAGTGCACCACCACATTTACAGTGTACTATATCGAAGACTGTAAACTCACATTTTTCTTTGTGTTTGAGGTTATAAAAAGTACAAAAACTTGAGTCTGGACAGACTAGGC
Source organism: Theodoxus fluviatilis (assembly GCA_034096865.1). Lineage (NCBI taxonomy): Eukaryota > Metazoa > Mollusca > Gastropoda > Cycloneritida > Neritidae > Theodoxus > Theodoxus fluviatilis. The sequence continues at coordinate 20,437 of JAWQFJ010016792.1, read as the reverse complement.
TCTACACCTCAATCTAATGCCGCTTGTAATCCTGCGCAGGTTAGTGTGAGGGGTGGCCCCGATATAATGTGTCACCATTTGGTGCTGGACGCAAGTACACGGCAGCATTCTTCAAGCATGTTCATTCACAAGTTGCCAATAAAATCATGGCCAACTGAAATTTGGTCTGAGGTGTCCAATGACCCATAGTTTTTTTGTGCCAGGCTGAACCCTGTGCATGCTTTGAAGTGGAACGTGTGTTAGTGTAGCCGGCACTGCCCTGTTTCAGATGACAGCATCAGGATCTATTACATCTGTGCTAGATGGAATGCATGCATCACAGACTAGACCTCATTACCTTGTTTAAACTCATTTGAAAAAGTAGGATTGTATGCCCCTTGCAGGTGCTTCAAACCTGCTAGCATCAAGCCAAAAATATACCCCAAAGAGCGGCAGCAAACCAACAGCTGTCACTTTCACAGGCATTGCAGACAAGCACTCTAGACCACTGCGCCATGGACACTCTCTGTGGTCTGTGGCGTGACGCCGATTAGGCTAAGTTTGAGACCTCTGGGTGATTGGGATCAAGTGAGTTCCAGTGGTTGGAGAGAAGGGTGGCAAAGAGCAAACTGCATCACATCCCTAAAATCACTACTTGTAGAATTGGGCATCATAATCAAAATTAGACAATACCTTGCAGACATCCATGCGTGATCACCCTCGCCAGGCTGAAATCACTGTGCTGGAACAGAGTGACAAAAAGTAGTCCGTGACAAGCTCCAGTACGTCCAAGATCCATCAGTCGCTTTTCCAGGGATGCTAGGGACGACCCGTTTTCTCCGATGACTCCAGTGGTGAACAGGTCCTCTTCATGCTGCTTCAAAAGGTGCGTGGCTGGCAGGCACCTCCACAGACACTCCATCAGTGCTCGACCTAATCCACATGAACATTGTTTTTCTTTTCATGTTGTTGATATTGCTGTTGTGCAACCTTTAAACACCATTTTTATTATCTACATTTAGGATCATTAAACGGGGATGAGGAGGACATTTTCATGATGCTACGGGGTTCCATTGCAGATTGAGACAATGTGGCAGTCACACTCTGCCAATCACAGAACTTTTCTACACCTGCATGAATAAAGCCCTCAATCTCGCATTTATACCGTGAATGATACTCTGTTGCGTGGCTATGACTTTTGCATTTGGCCCTAAGCAAACCCACCACGGGCAGCATCTAGTTGGAGCCATAACATCCTGCTATGGCAATGCCGGGGTTTGAACCCACAACTTTCAAACCACAATCCCTCCCACTAACCACTACGCAATTGGCACTGGTACATACACATGATAAAATCCACTTGCATTTAGTTTTTAGGACTGAATCATGCAGCGAGACCACTAGAAGCAAGGGGAATATGTTACTTTCAAAAGCTGAGTCAAGTTTGGTAGTCTGCAAAATTGTGTGTCTAGTGCCTGTCTGTGGGAGTGTGGAAATAAAATTGTGCTTAAAAGCAAAGATACTTGACACTTACTAGTACTTCTACTAGTCATGCCCGCGTAGTTGTGGTGGACTGCACTGAAGGCCGCGGTCCTGAGCTCCGGACAGGTTGATGCTGGTGCTGGGATGGAACGTAGGCCTGACTGAAAAAATATTAATTAATGAAAACACAATAAAAACTAACGCCTAACTCAAGACGCCGACGATACATATAATTATACTATACTAAAACTGCCAGCCAATCACATTTCATAATAATAATAACAAATTATCACTTGTTTCATCCAACAATGACAACCAAGAAATAAAATTCATTTACTGATCTATTAATTAGGCCTATTCTAATTTTCTGTAGACTGTAGCCTGGGCACCTGTGACTTTACCCACTTTGCCACTTACCGATGTTGAAGGGAATCCAGGCTCCTGAAGAAAAGGTGATGCCGGGGTGTCCATGCTGATCCCGAAACTCTTTAAAATCAAAGAAACACACGCAACATGAAAGAAAACAGACACTGACACTGTCACATGCACTGAGTCTAGTCTAGACTGTACTCTGTAGTGTAGACAACAGTCATTACTTAGGCATGTGTGCGTGACGTCACGAGTCAGCCTCTCCGCTGCGCCGCTAAAACTGTGACCGGACTCTGTGCTCGCGCGCACAGACATCCCTCTCTCTTTCGCCATCTTCAAGCCTCGTTTTTATTTAGCACAAAGACCGCGTTTTCTGTGACGTAGTTCACGTTTTCCCCTGCATCTAGACCCAAGTTTCATCTTCGTGCGGCGTCTATGAGCTGAGCTACGTGAATTTGAAAGTTTTGGTTCATCTTCAAACGCCATTTTCATATCAAACGTGTGTATTAAGTATGTTAATTTTGCTATTAGCATGTAGACTAATCATTTTCGAGTCTATTTCAATGATTTTTTTACAAATTGAAATGTTAACAATGGGGGTTTTGTTCATTACAACGTGGTGACCGTCAGTGACTGGGTTTTCAAATCGCGCTGTGGAATGGTGGTCCTAGTCACGGCTAGTGCTTTTCTGAGCATCTTCGTCTAACCTAGTGGACTCGTTTATACTGCCTCTAATGATTATTTGTTATTCTATTATCATTTTGAATGCTTTTGAAAGCAGTTTAAGTGCTTTTTATTTTAGGTTTTAGCGTGTTATTTGGTTTTCAAATTGGTCATGTGCATGTAATCTGGTCACAAGTTTTCTACTGTCTTTATAGTAAAACAAAGGGCCGGATTTTATTCAATTAAAAAATTCATAACTTTTGAGCAAATTGACCCACAGTGTTCATACTTATACCATTGGAATGGTCTTTTTATTCTCTTTTCAATGAACTACATTTCATTCATGAATGTCATTTACCTATATATATATATATATAATTATTCAAATTAATTAATTAGCTTTAAATCTTTCATTGGGTGTGATTTACTTTGAGCAGAATGATAGTCCTAGTCACAGGCTTTCTAAAAACATCTAATTTTTCAATATCACTTTAGAAGTTTGAAAATTATACAGAATGTACAGTCACTTGATTGTAATTAATTCACCTTTTAATTAATTAATTAAGTTAAAATCTATCTGTCACATTTCTGTTATCATTTTAATCAATAGCTCTAATCATAAGGATTCCAAAGATATCATTGGTTTTCTTCTAGCTTTGAAATTAAAAAAAGTTATGAAGGTTTTTGTTGTTCAGTGCATGTAATCTGGTCACAAGTTTTCTACTGTCTTTATAGTAAAACAAAGGGCCGGATTTTATTCAATGAAAAATTCATAACTTTTGAGCAAATTGACCCACAGTGTTCATACTTATACCATTGGAATGGTGTTTTTATTCTCTTTTCAATTAACTACATTTCATTCATGTCATTTACCTTTCATTTTTTCACACACATACCTATTCAATGTGTCTCTGGTGCTGGACTTTGGACTCAGCTTTTGGTAAACATTCTCTCTCATCTTTCACTTGTCATTGCCGCGAAAGCAATAGTTTTGATCTAGTTGATCAAATAATCCTAAGATCTGCAGAGTGCACGATTTTGGTTTGACATAATTATGGGCATTGAGAGCATTAATTAATTGAACTTAGGAGGTGACAGGTGAGCAGCCATTGATGTGGTTGTTTTTAAGCAGGCTCAATTTAGTCAAAGCAGTGTTCAAGATAGACAAGTGGACGAACTGACGACTTTCACACATTAGGACATACCACTGTAGATTCCCATTTCAACATTTATTCTTCTGATAAATGCAAGTCACGTCCATGTTACAACATGCTGAGTCAAAGACTGAAAATGACGTAATTAGGAGGGACAATGAGGAACAGTCATGAAGGGGTTGTCTCTCTTAGATTACATTCCCAAACAAGCAGGACACATTATAAATTGTTATGAAAAAGAGTCACACACCACTCCTGTACTGTCAGTACTTCTGTCACTTTGCAGCAGCAAAGAGAGTTGATGCAGTAGCTTAATCCTGATAAACCAGGCTTTTCATTAAAGCAGTTTGTGCTGATTTTTATAGAGGTAGTCTGAGAATGTGTCTGTCTCTTGATTGCATTTCCCATTCATTACCAGCATGGTTCATGTGAGCTGAGATAATGATACTGTGGTAAGTTATGTACTGCTCTGATGCTCTGTTTAAGAAAAGAATGTATGCTTGGATCTGTCCCTGGAAGAGAATGTGTCATTTTATATTGGCTTACAGCCTAATGCTTAAAAAGCATTTGAGAAGAACTGCAGCAAAAAATAATTCATACTATGCTATGACTCTGAGACTTCCATGCAATGAACTACCCCCACCCCCCATCCTCACTCCCACCCCCCACCCCCACCCCAAACCAACCCCACCCCACCCCACCCCCTTTTTTTTCCAACTTGACTCATAGCAATCAGATTTTGCAAGCAGCTTAATGAAGGATTGTCCATGTGGCATGTTGTCTTCTACTGTTCTAGTTGACATTGTGTTGAAACAAGTTATTCCATGGTGTTTTATTTCATTGCATCAACATTCTGCTCAGTTGTTGCAAGCAACAAGTTATTTCATGGTGTTTTATTTCATCAACTTTTTGCTCAGTTGTTGCCAGCAACAAGGTATTCCATGGTGTTTTATTTCATTTCATCAACTTTCTGCTCAGTTGTTGCCAGCAACAAGTTATTCTATTGTGTTTTATTTCATTTCATCAACTGTCTGCTCAGTTGCTGCCAGCAACAAGTTATTCCATGGAGTTTTATTTCATTTCATCCACTTTCTGCTCAGTTGCTGGCGCGCCTGAACTCCAGGCCGGGGCTGGAGGCGCTGGGCAGACTGCTGCCTGCCTGTCCCCGCTACAGAGACGTGGTGGAACTGTATGGCGGCGAGGGCTGCGCCAAGTCTGAACTCCTCCTCAACCTGCTGGCCTTCGCCATCCTGCCTGCCTCCTGGAGGGTAGGCTGCCTCTGTGTGGGTGGGTGTAGGTGGATTGTGTGTGTGTGGTGTGGGGGTTTGCTTGTGTATGTTTGGGTGGATGTGTGGGGGGGGGGGGGAGGAGGGAGGGGGGGGGGTGTCTGTGTGTGTGTGTGTGTTCATGTGTGTGTCTATGTGAGTGTGTGTGTGGGTGGATGTGTGTGTGCGGATGTGAGTGTAGTGTGTGTGTGTGTGGGGGGGGGGGGGGGGGGTTGTTGGTGGATGTGTGTGAAGTGTGTGTGTGAAGTGTGTGTGTGGGTGTGGGTGGATGTGTGTGTAGTGTTAGGGTGCATGAGGGTGTGGGTGTGGGTGTGTGTGGGTTGATGTGTGTGGGGGTGGGTGTTTGTGAAAGTGTGTGTATGTGTGTGTGGGGGTGTGGGTGAGTGTGTTTGTGTGTGTGGCTGCATGTGTGTGTGTGTGTGTGTGTGTGTGTGTGTGTGTGTGTGTGTGCATACTTTCATCAGTCTGTCCCTTTTTGCAACCATCAGTAGCATGGTACAGAACTCACATTTTGATTATCTTTGTCATGAGGAATTTAGCAGCAGCACTTTTCTGTAGTCATCATAGTGTACTGATGAATTGCATTAGTGCAAATGCACTCTATTTACATCTTGAAGGAATTGACCATGACCTTTGACCAGGCCTGGGGAGAAAAGGAGTTATCAAACTAATCATTTCTCCCCTGAATGGTCACTGATGGCTTCTGTTCGACAGGAAGTGACATCACTGATGCCTCTATTGCAGGGGCTGAAAGTTGGAGGGCTGGGGGTCAAGGCCATCCTCATCGACACAGACTACAAGTTCTCCATCCACCGCCTGGCCATTCTCCTGGAGAGCAAGATCAAGTCTACCGTGGATGCCGCCCGTCAAACCTCCACAGACAGTGGACGGACTGGTGACTCTAAGAGCAGCGGGAAAGAAGACCGGGATGGAGGCAACGCGGTGTCTGTCACAGAGAGCTCTGCAAGGTCAAGGACAAACTTGCCTGTCTCCCCAAACGGCAAGTCAGAAAATGAGAGGAGGTGCGATGGATGTGAGACAAATGCAGACACAGACAACAGGGACTCCTCCTCCTCCTTGCACCACGTGGAGTCCAGGTCCGCCGAGGACTCGGGGAAAGACCAGACAGCTGAGACAGAATTGTCACGCCAAGGGGAGGAAGAGATGGCACAGCAAAGAAAAGCTGCAGAAAGTACTTCAGCAGTGCCAGACGCATCCTCTGATGTTGCCATGGCTACAAACACTGAGATGGACAGTGGTCATCCCAGTCAGGAGGAGGTGGAGACTCTCATTCAGCAGAGTCTGGCCAGCATCTTCGTCTTCCGCTGTGGCAGCTCTCACCAGCTGGTGACCACGCTGTGCAGCCTGGACACCCTGCTGTCTGCCACGCCGGACATCGCGCTGCTGGTCATCGACAGCGTGTCCACCTTCCACGCCCAGGACCGCTGCTCCTGCGAGGGTGGGGGCGACGCAGCCATGGCAACGGTGGTGGGTGTCCTGTCCAGACTTGTCTCTGACTTCAACCTGCTGCTGCTGGTGTCCAAGGCAGCGCTGTACCACAAGCAGCACCGTGACACAAGCAGGGGGGACACAGCTCTCCACAGCCCCGACAAGACGGCCGAGTGGGGGGGTGGGGTCAGCTCCTACGTGGAGTACCTGGGCAGGGACTGGCACAGCTTCGTCACTTCCAGGAACACCCTGACCAGGACGGCCTCCAAGTCGGGGTCGGTGTTCACGGTGACAAACAATGCCCTGAGAGTCAGCAGGAAGTTCGTTGTGAGTGACGGAGGGGTGACCATGTGTGACTGATTTGTGAGTGACGGAGGGGTGACCATGTGTGACTGATTTGTGAGTGATGGAGGGGTGACCATGAGTGGCTGATATGTGAGTGACGGAGGGGTGACCATGTGTGACTGATTTGTGAGTGACGGAGGGGTGACCATGTGTGACTGATTTGTGAGTGATGGAGGGGTGACCATGTGTGACTGATTTGTGACAGAGGGGTGACCATGTGTGACTGATTTGTGAGTGATGGAGGGGTGACCATGTGTGACTGATTTGTGAGTGACGGAGGGGTGACCATGTGTGACTGATATGTGAGTGACGGAGGGGTGAACATGTGTGACTGATTTGTGACGGAGGGGTGAACATGTGTGACTGATTTGTGAGTGATGGAGGGGTGAACATGTGTGACTGATTTGTGAGTGACGGAGGGGTGACTTTGTGGGACTGAACACAGGTGGCGGTGCCAGCGTTTGGGAATGGATTTCTCCGTGTGAAATTCACTTGATGCAGTTCTCAAACAGAATTGTTGATTGTTTCTTGTGCAGCTGTCAAGCGGGTACGATGCCATGAAATAGTTAATCTTTTTTTTAATGTGTCTAAGAAATACCTACATCAGTGTGTTTGTGAGGGTGGAAGACTTTGAGTTTGTATTCACAATGGAATCTTTCTTTACACAGATGCTGATTAAAACTCATAACATTTGTCAGATTTCTCTCTGTGTGCGGGCTTTTGTGACACTGTGTAAGGGCTGAGTGAAGTACACACATTGCAGCTGCCATTTTGAATGTGGGTGTGTGCTGGCAAGGGAAGGAGGCCTGCACCAGGTCTTTTCAGGCCTCCAGGCATCGGCACTGTAGACAGAAACCACCCCCTCCCCTGGCCTGCACCCAGGCATCGGCACTGTAGACAGAAACCACCCCCTCCCCTGGCCTGCACCCAGGCCTCCAGGCATCGGCACTGTAGACAGAAACCACCCCCTCCCCTGGCCTGCACCCAGGCATCGGCACTGTAGACAGAAACCACCCCCTCCCCTGGCCTGCACCCAGGCATCGGCACTGTAGACAGAAACCACCCCCTCCCCTGGCCTGCACCCAGGCCTCCAGGCATCGGCACTGTAGACAGAAACCACCCCCTCCCCTGGCCTGCACCCAGGCCTCGGCACTGTAGGCAGAAACCATCCCCTCCCCTGGTATGCACCCAGGCATCGGCACTGTAGAAA
>JAWQFJ010016792.1:2500-7500 GCA_034096865.1 Theodoxus fluviatilis | reverse complement strand
ATCGGAAAACGACCACCAGTGTCTGTCACAGAGATGATAAAGTGCATTACAGAACCCGTGTTAGAGATGTTCACTATTGTACTCAATTCTATTTTTTCCAAGGGGCAATATCCTAATTCCTGGAAACAGTCAATCATTTTGCCAATTTTCAAGAAGGGTGATTCACGTGTCCCTGACAATTATAGAGGTATATCTATCACAAGTGTGGTCAGCAAAGTGTTCATGTCCATTCTCACTGACAGATTGACTTCATGGGCAGAGGTTAACAACGTGATTGTAGAAGAACAGGCTGGGTTTAGAAAAGGTTACTCCACTGTAGACAATATATTTGCTCTTCACTCTGTCATTCAACGTTACTTAGGAAGAAAAAGAAAAGTGTTTGCAGCTTTTGTTGACTTTAAGAAGGCTTTCGACACTGTCAACAGGTCTGCACTGTGGGAGATACTTTGTTTGTACGGAATCCGAGGAAGATTTTTGAAGATGCTTCAGGCAATTTATTCACAAGTTATATGTAGTGTAAGGTGCAATGGTAACTATTCGGATCCTTTTGAAAGTAATGCAGGGTTGAAACAGGGCTGCAAAATGTCGCCGATAATGTTTGCACTTTTAGTGAATTATGTTGCCAAAATGGTAATTAAGAATGGTAAACATGGTATCCAGATAATGCCTAGCAATGTCATCATATACTTATTACTTTTTGCTGATGATATAGTACTTGTATCCGACTCTGTTATGGGTTTGCAAAACCAACTGAATAACCTGAAGAGAGGTGCCGATGATATTGGTCTCATGGTAAATAGGGAAAAAACAAAGGTTATGCTATTCAGGAATGGGGGCTATTTGGCAGAACACGAAAGGTGGTACTTGGGTAATGAGCTGTTAGAAGTGGTTTCGGAGTATAGATATCTGTTCACCACTAGGCTATCGTCAAATCTGCTTCAAATAGATCTTGTGCAGAGAGAGAAAGCCAGTGCAACACAACTTACAAGATGTGTGAGAAGGTTGCAGTGTCTGTCACCAGATGCTTTTTTCAAAATGTTGGACGCTCAAGTTCTCAGTATAGTGTTATATTCCTCAGAAGTGTGGGGACTGTGTAACTGTTCTTTAATAGAAAGTGTATATTTGGACATTTTGAAGAGATTCTTAAATCTACCCCTAAAGGCACCAAACCTAATTGTTTATGGAGAAACGGGTAGGTATCCACTTCAGGTAAATGCCATCATACGTTCAGTAAGGTACTGGTTGCGATTACTCTGTATGGAAAGTGTCATGCTGGAAAAAGCGAGTGTTAGGCTGGAAAGTGGAGAGAGATGATGTGGGCCTACGTATAGATTAACGCGTCATAGAAAATAGATCACGAACCAAGTTATTTTTTGGAGAACGCTCGACCGAATGGAGATGTACTGTCTCCCCAGAGACCATTTACTCCCCCCCCCCCCCCCCTTACGGGATGTCTGTGAGTCTCCCCCTCCCCCCTTTTCCTCGCTATGGTCGAGGTACATGACCATAAAAGGTAATGGGAACAGTCTGTGACTATGAACATAGGAACGATAGTAATTTGGGATGGCAGAATAAAAGAGAGCAGAGAGAGCAGAGAGACGGGAGCCAGAGCCGAGGAGACAGGGACGACCATGCAGGTAGGAGAGACGGAGGCAGACAGAGGCAGACAGAATGGATCAGACCCGGAGAGAGAAAATGTATTCAGAGAGAGATAGAGAGGTAGAGAATGTTGGGCAGTGCAACATCTTGTGCCTTGCTGCTACGAATAAAGGAATAAGAACTTCAGAAGAGATATGAAGTTTTCTGTCCAACAAAACTGGAACATCAAGCCCTCCGGAACCAAGCAGACCAGCAGACAAGACTGAAGCGGTATGCCTCGCCCTCGCCCAAAGAACATCAAGATCTACGAATCAGAAGACCATCGACTACAGAGGAAGAACCAAAAGGTATTTATGCAAGGGAGGAGAAACATCGAGACCCCTGTAACAAAATGGTGGAGATGCAGACCCATTACAAAAGTTTTCGATACCCACAGTTGATATACAAAATGCAAATGAATTCTAACCTGGAAAATTGGGCATATCAAATGAAAATGTTATGTAAGCACGGTTTTGAACGATAATGGGTGAGTCAAAGTGTACAAAATGAAAGAGAATTCATTAAGGAACTGAAAAGGTGTTTGATCATTGAATTCTGTAATGACTGGAAACGGCATTGCTAAGTAGTGCTAGGTATAGATTATATTGCCAGATAAAGCTAAGGTGGGGAAGAGAAAATTGCCTGTATGCGCTTGATAAAAAACCTTTTCGTGATGTGTACATACAGTTCCGTTCTGGATTTAGTGAATTATACCCTCACAAATTGCGCTATAATCCCGGGAATCCAGATGCATTGTATGTTTGTCCTTCCTGTAGGGATGAATTTGAATGCGAATTTCATTTGCTGTATGGCTGCCCAGTATATGAAGATCTAAGGCGGAAATACTTGTACAAAATTACTGACTTGAGAAATGTTGGACGTTTATTTTCTGATAGTGATCATTATATAATAAGATCAATAGCTATGTATTTGTACTATGCTTTAAAGCGTAGACAAGAAGCTGTAGAAATTACAAATGCCGATGAGGCAAACTTGTAAACATTGTGACAGGCCGGAGGCCTAACAAATAAACTATGTCGTTCGTTCGTTCGTTCGTTCTCTCTCTCTCTCTCTCTCTCTCTCTCTCTCTCTCTCTCTCTCTCTCTCTCTCTCTCTCTCTCTCTCTCTCTCTCTCTCACCACACATTTGAATATTTTGCCTCAAGGGCTGAATGTAAGAAAGGCACTACTGCCTAATTCACTACTCTTGTAAAATAAAGTTCGTTTGTTCGTTCGTTCGTTCTCTCTCTCTTTCTCTATCTGTCTCTCTCTCTCTGTCTCTCTCTGTCTCTCTCTCTCTGTCTCTCTCTCTCTCTCTCTCTCTCTCTCTGTGAATGGCACAGTAAAATGGAGAGTGAAAGATTGGGTATACAGAAAATTGAAACAAGAATTCGAAACGGAAGAATATATAGATTTCATAAACATAAAGAAATTTAGAGACTCTTTCATTCGATTCAGGTGCAACATAAATGACCTTGCTAGCAACACAAGATATGCAACAACACAAATAGACGAACATTAACGCTCCCGAAATTCGATCCTTGGAGCCAGCAAAAAGTGCACAGCGAAACTGAAAGTACACCAGTTATGTGAGGGCAAGAGAGCGCTGCACAGCCCGTACTCTAGATTTTTTTTCAACGGAAGGTGGCTTTGTAGTCCAATCGACATGATCCTCACAGTGCGGCAGATCCAGGAAAAATGCATCGAGCAGAACCTGGACCTGCATGCAGTATTCATTGACCTGACTAAGGCCTTGATACAGTCAACAGGGAGGCCCTCTGGTCCGTGCTAGCCAGATATGGGTCCCCCTGCAAGATCGACATCAGGCTTTTCCACTACGGCATAACTGGGCAGGTCCTGTCAAATAGAGTCCAGACCGATCCATTTACAATCAAGAATGGAGTGAAACGGAGCTGTGTCCTGGCACCACTGCTCTTAAGCATCTTCTTCACCTGTGTCCTTCGTCATACAATGCAAGACCTCGAAGAAGGAATCTACATGAGATATCGATTCGATGGTTCCATTTTTGATCTCCGCCGCCTCGATGCAAGGACGAAAGTAACCACTGCCCTCATCCAGGAAGCGCTATTTGCAGATGACTGTGCCTTGTTGGCGCACCGGCCCAGCGACCTCCAAACCATGATCAGCAGGTTTGACAAGGCCGCCAAGCAGTTCGGACTCACCATCAGCCTTGGGATAACAGAAGTCCTCTTCCAGCCAGCCCCGAGAAGCAACTCGCCCTGTCCAGCGATCTGCCTTGGCGACAAGGATCTGAGGACAACCGACAGCTTCAAATACCTGGAAAGCATCATTTCTGACGATGGTTTGATCGACAGAGATAGCCGCAAGGATCAGTCAGGCAAGACTTCGCTGCAGGCTACTGAACCACCATAACGTCTCCTTGCCCACAAAGCTGAAGGTGTACAAGGCCGCCGTACTCACCTCCCTTCTCTATGGGTGCGAGACCTGGACTGTATGTAGACGCCACATCAAACAGCTGGAGAAATTCCACATGCAACCCCTCCGATCCATCCAGGGTATACGGTGGCAGGACAGAGTTACCAACCAAGAAGAACTGGACCAGGCTGAGACAACCTCCTTCGAGGCCATGCTGCTGAAATCCCAGCTTCGCTGGACCAGCCATGTCATCAGAATGGGGATTGAGCGCATCCCCACGCAGCTGCTCTTCGGTGAGCTGGCAGGGAGGAAGCGCGGCACATGTCGCCCCAAGAAGCGCTATAAAGACAACATGAAAGAAAACCTGAAGTGGTGCGGCATCCCACCACCTGAGCTGCAGGCAGTGGCGCTTGACAGAGTCCAATGGCGAGCTGCTACCCGCGATGCGCCCAAACAGCTGGAGGCAGCCTGCCGGGAACAACGCGCGGCAGCGCGCGAGCGTCGCCACCAAGCTGCGCTGGCCCCAGCGACATCCACGGAGTTCCAGTGCCCCCACTGCCCCCTACTCTACCGGTCCAGACTGGGTCTGTGGAGTCATTTACGTACCCACTCCAGAGATACGCGTGGAGCCAGTCATCCTTCACACCAAGGGACTACCGATAATGATTCAAGTAAAATCACTACTTAGGGATGCATGAGTCAAAAGTAGTGGTTTCTTCACAAGTGACGTAGTAGAACAGCCCAAATTCTACTACAGCCAGAACCCATGAGTACAGCCGTAGTTACAGCGAGTTTAGCCGCCATTGTTGGCTTCGGTTCATGCAAAAAACGCTGTTTTTCATATATTTGTAACCCATTTAAATAAATCGTAAGCAATGATCAGCATTGGTTTCTCAAAGTTGTATGTTGAATGCATTAATAGGTCGTGTAAGTTCATACATTTTTCATGGAAATTTGGGTCGACGC
>JAWQFJ010016791.1:0-11077 GCA_034096865.1 Theodoxus fluviatilis | reverse complement strand
CAAATTGATTTTTTCTTTCCATTCCACAATGAACTCGTCGTTGAGAATGATGTCATCCTGAAAGGCCAGCGTGCTGTAGTCCCAGCGAGTCTACAGTCCAGCTACATCGCCATACTGCACAAAGGCAACATGGGTGTCGAACCCACCAGGCAGCTGGCACACGACACTGTGTTCTGGCCGAGGATGCGGCAGGACATTGAAAGCGCTGTATCCCAGTGCTCAGCTTGCAACAGCTGCAAAGCCCATCTTCAGAGGGAGCCATTGATCAACCATCCATTACCCGATCTCCCTTGGGCGATGGTTGGCGCTGATTTGTTCGAATGGAGCAATCATCAGTGGTTGGTTATGGTGGACTCCTACTCAGGATGGTTTGAGGTCGACAAGCTGCCCGACACGTCATCACGCCAGGTGATTGGAAAGATGAAGCGCCTGTTTGCTGCACATGGCATCCCACAGAAACTTCTGACAGACAATGGCAGGCAATTCGTGAGCCGTGAGTTCGAGAAGTTCACCAAGGAGTGGAGCATTGAGCATGTCACAAGTAGCCCATACTACCCAAGATCAAATGGCCTCGCAGAGAATGCAGTAAAGCAGGCCAAGCAGCTGCTGGAGAAGTGCAAGAGAGATGGTTCTGACCTGTACTTGGGCCTACTGAATCTCCGCAACACGCCAAGGGAGACAATGGGCTCCTCTGCACAACAGCTTATGTCTAGACGAATTCGAACCACTTTGCCATCGTCAACCAAACTACTGAAGCACAAACCGCTGAACTCAGGCCATCTTGAAACAGCTGAAAGCAGCACGACAGCAACAGAAACGTTATCATGACAAGTTGGCGAAAAACCAGAGACCACTGAAACCCAATGAGACTGTTCACATGCAGACTGACCCCTTGTTCCAGAAACTTGCAGTGATGAAATCAACGCGCAACTCACCAAGGTCATACGTGGTCATGTCCGACAGAGCAGACTACGTCAGAAACCGCTGGCACCTGATGCCGGTGAACGAGTCCAGACCACAAAAGAACTCTCAGAATCACAATGCAGACAGTGAGGTGCAAGACCAGTCTGCCACTGCTGGTTGTCCGCTCACTCGCAGCGGATCGATCGCACACTACAGTCTGGCCCACGCAGTTCCTTCCCCATTCCCAGCATCGCCCCAACACAAATCCCCACTGCTGGCCCCACCCCTTGCAACACCTCCCGCTGCTATTGCAAATCGCAGCACTTCCATCTCCCAACCCCCCACCACCCCTGCTGTTTCACCCATGAAACGCAGCACCCAGCTGTTCTTCCCTCCCCCCACCTTCCCTGCTGCTGCAGATGACACATCTCCAGCACCCAGCCAATCCAAGATGTCAAGCCAGGTCCCAGCTGCTCCAGCACCCGTGGTGACTCGCTATGGAAGGGTCGTGAAGCCAAACCCCAAGTACCTTGACACTTGACAGTTGTGACTGTTACATGGCCACAGAGTGCATCAAGCACACATCGTGTTTTTTTTTGTATTTTATTTTCTCTTTTCCTTTATGTTTGCATTTTATTGCAGTTTTGTTAGTTGTATTCCATTGGCAGAAACAAGAGACACTATAAGACAGTTGGTGGTTGATATCACAACTTTATTTCTTCACAAAGACAAATAATCGCTTGAACTTTGCAAAAGGAGGAGAAGATGAGAGTTATCAGCAATAGGACGAACACTGATTCTTAAAGTTTAATGTTGCAAACTGTTTTGTTTTTCTTTTAGTTGTACTCAAGCTGTTCACAAAAAAATAAAAGAGGAAAGGTGGATGTTTATTCATATAACAAGGCATTGTGGGGCTTCCGCCATGTGACGTCACCAGTAAAAAAAGAACGCTGAGAAACCCTAAGCAGTTGGTCCTATTCCTGAATGCCTGCACCTCTGTGAACATTTCTACAATAGCCTACAAAGGCTGATAGGCCACTGAAATAGTAACGTAGAAGAGTTACTATGTCAATCATGCGAAGAGTAGCGAGTATGAGAAGAGAATCTCACGGTTTAACATGGAAGGCGCAGAGAAGGTAGCTGTCCATGAATACAAGGGTGTATGCCCCCAACCTGATAACCATGGAAACGCGAGGCACAAAACGTCGAATTACATCCGACTAGACCTAGCCTGCGTGGACAGAATGAGAGACTCGCAACAAAGACCAGGGGAAATATACTTGAAGGAAACCAGAACATGTGAAAATGGACCACGCAACAGACGACAGATCTACAACCTAAAGGCAAGGGAACAGAGAGATGAGGGTGACACACACCACAAAAGCAACTTTGCGGACCAGATGGCTGCAGTTGAAAATATGCAAAACAGCAACACATTCGTTCAACTTGTAATCAAACAGAGCCAAAAAGTCCCAGTTATAATATGCTACACAGAGGAACAAATAGAAGATTTACAATGCTTTTGTTGCACTTCATCATCAGCTTAGACAACAGTCATAGGCGTTGACAAAACGTTCAATTTGGGGGAAGTCCACGTCACTGTACTGGCGTACAAAAACCTTTCTCTCAAGAACAGGAAAACAGGAGAGCATCCAGTGTTCTGCGGTCCATTGCTTCTTCACGGGAAAAGTGACACATCAACGTACCACTTATTTTTCCAACACTTGGCAGGCCGACTCTCGTCAGACCCAACCTATGAGCTTCCGATATGGGGTAGTGATGATGAATCCACTATGAGAAATGCCATAGCCATGGCATTCCCCGGGGCAATTAGGTTGTCATGCGTCCATCACCTACAAAAAAACCTTTAAGTGGCACAGACAGACAAGGTGGGAATGGCAAAAGCAGAAAGAAAACAGCTTGTACAGAAGATTTTTGGAGACACTGGCATCCCCAAAACTGCGACAATACCAGCTGATGTCCAGGACGAAATGCAACACCTGTTGGACACCACAAACCACTCCACGCTCAAAAAACACTTGAGGAGGATTTTGCAGATGCTAGAAGAAAATGTGAAGGCAAAACATAAGACAAACCTGCTACTCCCTGATTCACACTGGACCAACAACAACAGTGAGTCCCTAAACCATGTCCTCAAGCAAAAACTTGACTGGAGACCAAAATAAAAACCCGGTGGAGCTGGTTGAAAATCTACATGAGGTAATTATTAAACAATTCTCAGAGTAGAAACGTGCCACTTTTGGTATGGGCAAGTTCTACCTTGATGAATCGTTGCAGAAATTCTATGTTTCCAGAGATGTTTGGATGGCAAAGCCTGAGACCCGGAAAAAGAAACACGTCAGGAAGCTGAGAAAAACCAAAGAAACCCTTGTGCGCACAACAGATGGTCGAAGCAGCGTTAAAGCACCAGCCCACAGGGGGGAAAAGCCAGGACAGAGGAAGCGGAGGCGGAACGCGAAAACTACAACACCCAGCTAATCCAAAAGACCAAAATAAGTGAAGATTGTTGACAGTGCTTGTAGTTGTGGATCGATCAGTCTTTGATGATAATGACGAGGTGGAAAGGAGTGCTTGATGATGATAATGAAGTTGATGATGGTGTTTGATGTTGATGATGGTGTTTAATGAAATGGAGTGTATATATTGGTAATTATTTTATAGATCAATGCTTGGTGATGACGAGGTGGAGTATGATGGTGTTTGATGTTGATGATGGTGTTTGATTCAGTGCTTGATGATGATAATGAATTGATGTTGATGATGGTGTTTGAGGAGTGTATATCATGGTAATTATTTTTCGATCAGTGCTTGATGATGATAATGAAGTTGATGATGGTGTTTGATGGGAGGAGAAGATGAAAGCTATCAGCAACAAGACGAACACTGATTCTTAAAGTTTAAATGTTGCGAACTGTTTTTGTTTTTCTTCTAGTTGTACTCAAGCTGTTCACAACAAAACTAAAAGAGGAAAGATGTAGATGTTTGCGTTTATTCATTGTAACAAGGCATTGCGGGGCTTCCGCCATGTGACGTCAGGAAAAAAAGAAGAACGCTCAGCAACCTGAAGCAGTTTGTTTTATTCCTGAATGCCTGCACCTCTGTGAACATTTCTACACTATACTTCTGTCAGTTGTGTGCTTTGGCTGAATCTTCGACTTTGATTATGCTCATCGGATACTGTTAACTGCTTTGGTGCAAAACTTGTTTACGTACTCCAATAGCAATTAGTTCATGATTTTTTGTTGCTAAGGTGATGACTTGATTTGGTGTTGTGATCGTCAGCCTTGCATTGTTTTTTGAGATTGCAGCACAGGTCTTTGTACTTAACCGTATTTTTTCTGAGGTTGATAAAAAAAAAATTAAGGTTAGTTTCTTGAGAGTTGATTTCTTTCAGCATGAGTCACATTCAAGATTTTGAGTGTCGGTCAGAATCTAATATGGAGATTCTCGTGGGGGACACCCTTGAATGCTCGGATAGGTCTCGTACAATGACTGAAAGGGGTAGGGAATACAAGATTGAAACACTGTCAAAATGTTCTGGTCTAGACATTTGGAAATCATGACGGCACTGTCTCTGACTAACTCACTACTCTAAAACAACGCATGCGCAGAAGATCTAGCATTGCAAAAGGCAAACATACAATCCAGACTTAGTCTAGTCAACGAAACTGCAGATCAGCTCAAGAAGTTGGGGTGTGAGGAGAACACACACCGCACTAGACACATTGAACTACTCCTCAGTGGCAGTAATGAAATGATTGTTGCTAGCACATGCATTCCAGCCCCAGAACCATCAGTCAGATCTGTTGCCTCTTACAGGGTTTCCTCAGCAAAGGCATCTTCTAGGGAGTTCTCAGCATCCTCTTGTAAGGTGAAGGCAGCGGCTGAGGCAGCTGGCATTCACGAGGAACTTAAGGTCGCTGCCGCACTAACAAAGGCAAAATTACAACTTCAGGATCAGGAACTTAAGGCCGCTGCCGCACTAACGAAGGCAAAATTACAACTTCAGGATCAGGAACTTCAGGTTTAACTGAAAGTGCAGGAAGCCAAAATAGAGGTTTTCGAACAGGAAAAGCAACAAGAAAGCTTAGGTCACCACACAGATCGCTCCTCTTTATCTGACTTTTCACATTCCCCATCACACAAGGATGCCTCATCCTCACTAGTTTATCCCAGACAAGGATATCGCCCCAGAGTTCTATCCTCGAAATCAACATAACCCGTTGAATATAAAGCTCAATTCAGAGCTCACTCATAAAGCATTGCAGTCACAAGTTGATCTAGGTCAACCTAAACTCGCTCACTTCAACCCCGCTGATCAGAACAGCACCTACTACCCATCTCGCTTTGATCAGGGCCACCTTGGACCAACACAGTCCACCTTGGGTGACCACAACTCTGCCCATCACAGGTCACATTCATTCTGTGATCAAGGTCACCCTGGACCATCACATTTCGCTTCAGGCGACCCTACCTGTTCTTGCCTTCATAAGGGCAAGATAGTTTTGTCTTAATCTTTTCGTTCCTTTTTTTGCACCCTTTTTATCCTTCTTTTTTGTACCCTGTATTCATCATCCCTTTATTCTCTCTCTCTCTCTCTCTTCTTTCTCCTCTGTTATTCCTTCTTTCTTTACTCCAGTCTGTGGTGGGAGTTCTGGTTACGCCGGCGATCAGTATTCCCTCCATGAGCACGACTTCTCCTTCCCCTTCTCTCTCTCATTTCTACCTCTTGACCTTCACGCACTCATCATTCTATCAGCTGTCTTGTTTATTTGTGTCAATTATTAGTGTTCAGGGCCCCTGTCCCGAGCGACAAGTTATTTTAACCCCGATTTGTCTAAACACGGGTTTAGCTAAATATTGGTCTCAGTCAACTCAGAGGACCTTGACCTCATGTACGCATGCGCACACACGTTTATTGTTTGTCATTTCCTTGTTTCCGTTGTGGTTTTTTTCCAGTGACACGCGTTTTTACGTCATTGGCTTCTTCAAGCAGTGTCTGTTTTTTTTTTTTACAAGAGGATAGACCAGAAAATAACGTTCAACGACACAAGGGTTGTGTATTGTTCTATTACTAAGGGACCTACGGCGGTAATAGTTGTTAACAGGACATTTGAAGAGAGTATTTTTGAGCCTGACGAAAACCAGAGGGTAAGAGAATCTTTTCTTTGCTTGGGTTTAATGTATGAATTGATCATTTGATGTCGAATAAATAAAAACCTAGAGCAAGACGGATTTTGTCTTGTGTCATAACATCCTGCCAAGAAGGAAGAAGGAGGTCCCACCTTTACCGTTGCGAGTATAGTGAAAACTATTTTAGCCCGGAGGCAATCACCAACGACCGACGCCATGTTGCCTCCCAGCTTCTTCTTTCGGCGTTTATGAAACAGAAATCGGCTCAAGGGAATGAGTGACTCAGAAGCGAACACTCTCAACATGGAAAGAGGAGAGGGTTTTTCATCGACTTCAGAACAACGGGCCGCCGACAATGAGACGAGTACTGCTGACGATCGGCCTGCTTTCACCTCTCATGCGGGTTTAGTGAAAGAAGAGTCTAAACAGTCGCCAGAAGACTTACAACTAGCCGGTGGAGCCACGTCGCACAGTGAAGATCGTGTTGGCCAAGGGAATGTGGGTTATGACATGCCCCATGGAAGAGATTGGTAGCTTCGGCCCACCCAACTGATTGATCTCAGACCACGGCGTGATACATGCCCAGATGCTGACACTACCAAAGAGTTGGGTCCAGGTCGGGCGAGAGAGCTCCAGACAGCTTACGGGAAACTGGAGGAAACGATGCGATTCATCGACCAAGACCTGGAAAATAACCTGGTTACAGAGCCTGATGCGGATGAACTGTACGATGTGCTAAAAAGGCTGTGTCATACCCTTCACGTAAGACTGACCGCTCTGAGGTACGTGAAACAGTCCCAGCAGTAGACCACCCAGGAGAGACTTGGAGATACGATGGGATTGACTGTGGCAATGCGAGACAATGGACAATGAATAAGTACGTACGATTACATGGAACATTCCTACCGATCTGGCCGCCACAAGCTCATGTAACGCATCACTCCCCTGTATGATTATGAAGAACGTTAGACGGACTGCGTTACGTATCATGTATTTTAAGATGTGTACTCTTACTAAGCGAGATTTGAAGCTGCAGCGCAGCTTCGGCCGGGAGTGTGGTTGCCTTCATAAGGGCAAGATAGTTTAGTCTTAATCTTTTAATTCCTTTTTTTGGCACTCTTTTCATCCTTTTTTGTACCCCGTATTCAGCATCCCTTTATTCTCTCTCTCTCTCTCCTTTTCTTTCTCCTCTGTTATTCCTTCTTTCTTTACTCCAGTCTGTGGTGGGAGTTCTGGTTACGCCGGCGATCAGTATTCCCTCCATGAGCACTTGTCTTCTTCTTCCCCTTCTCTCTCTCATTCTTACCTCTTGACCTTCAGGCACTCATCATTCTATCAGCTGTCTTGTTTATTTGTGTCAATTATTAGTGTTCAGGGCCCGTGTCCTGAGCGACGAGTTATTTTAATCCCGATTTGTCTAAATGAGGGGTTAGCTAAATCTTTCATGTGACGGAAGGAACCGTCATCCATGGGCACTGGGAGGTGCCTGTCCGCTTTGGGCGACGGAACGGAGCCTGTCGTCATCCTTGAGATGTGGAGACGCGGTCGTCTACCAGTCTACAGTCTATGCGGGAGCGAGGACCAAGTGACTCAGGTCGCTGTGAGCCTGTGTGTGGGATGGTCAGGCGTGTGCTATGTGCCTACTTTGTACCTGCAAGCGTGTTCGCAGGGAGGTCTGAGCACTGATCACCGGTGATGTTCTGGACACTGGGAGAGAACGGTGTCGCAAGATTTGCGCAAGAAAAGGAAAGAAAGGATGAGAAATTCGTAACCCGTCATTTGTCTTTAGCCGAGGTGATAGAGTCGAGCGCCAGGCGCTTATAAATAGTAACAAAGGTCGAAGGGTAGGACTTGTTGCTAACCAGTCTGTTGAGCTGGGGGGTCGAGAGACCTGAATTTGGGGGGTAGGGTAGAATGTTCTCACTCGAGTTGCACGTGGGCTCCTCGTGAACTTTGCTCCTCACGCGCGTGTCCTCGTGCCGTAAGAATCCACGTGATTGGAATCGAGTATCTTCATTGGCTAATGAGGATAGGCGAGTGACCGTTGAGGCGTTTGGCGCCGGGAAAGATCACTTCACGCTTGCCGTCTTGGGTGAGCAAGGTGGGTTGGAGCGTGCTCCGCTATAGGCTCGTAGGGACACGCAGTCCGCTACGAGTGCTATCACCATTTTGCAGTGTGCATTCACTCGAAGGTGAAAACCACCGCCGTATCAAGGTCTGCTGAGGTGGGTTTGATTCATTTTTATGGTCTAATGTGTAATGGGGAAATGCCATTAATGATTGAACAGTTGCAATGTGGGGTAAGGCGGGAAATTGTCTCTTGATTCGCCCAGTAATTATATTCTGGTGGAGGGAATGTATGGGGAAAGGGAAATGCTATTGCTCTAAGTAACTGGGTCAAACTAATTGGGTTTCTCAGGTTAATGCCTGCCGAGGGAGGTGTTATCATTCTTGAATTCCGGGTCGAGTGTCTGGGTTGAATGGTGCGTGCGAGGAGAGTGGCTGGGCTATCAGTGAGTGATAAGCTGTTCCTCGTTCATTTCAGACCGTTCGTTCGTCTATAGACTACTTGTCTGGGTCTACTATGACCATTCTGTATGGCTATTCGTGTCGTCAGACACAATTGTATCTGTACCGTTCCATTCTGATGGACTAGTCGAGTTGTAGGATACTTAGCCATTCATCTACATATGTCGTCGGGCATATGCAACGTCGGACATACATACGTACTGTGGTGTCGTCGGGCAGTAGTCGTGCTGTCAAGAGCCATTAGTCAGTGTAGTGATGCTGTCGGGCAGTCACTAGTTCTCTAGTTCATCGGAATAGTAGAACTTGTCCACGTTTCCACGTGTAGTGTAAGCACGTGTGCATGCTGGGTCATGCAGTTACAGTAGGCAGAAGCCAATAAGCTGTAAGCTATTTATAGAGATGCTAGAAGGGTCAGGGTAAGCTTATCTGACGCCATGTCTAGGCATTCTTCTATGCACAGTACAGTGCAGGGGATTGAGTCCCATAACCGTGACTAGGTCACGGAGTAACTTGCCGTCCAAGGCAGTTATTATAAGTCGAGCAGGCGTAGTTACATCATGGAGCTGGAGTAGGGGACCAGAGACCAACTGGGGACCAGTGCTGCCTGCTGCCAGACGTCAACGAGACCGACCGGGGAGATCCACGGGTCACAGGAGTGACCCGTCCTAAAGGAAACCATCGTCCGGACGGATACCAGGTGACCGAGAGCCACTACGAGGGGGACGGAAGGACTGCTTCCGCCGGGCTACCGTTCGGGCGCTGCTGCGACAACAGAGGCGGAGGTTGAAGCTTTGCGCGCTCTTATGGACGTTGTGGATACAGGGGTCAGCTATGCTTGGATTAAGTGTGTTTTCCTAAGAAGAAAGACCGGTATGGTAAGCTTGACTTTCATACGTTTCCTTATTGATCCACTAAGAGGTAGCTGGACTTGAGAGACTGTGATCCCAGTGGAATGACACCTAAGTAGAAGTAAGCGGGTATTAGAGCCCACAGCTTGTAGGTCATGAGACGCTATTCGTAAACCTCTGCAGGAGGGCCCAGAGACGCTATCCTATCCTCTGCAGGAGGGAAAGACTGTGCGGACAAAACCCTTAATGCTTAATTAATCCCAGTGAGGGGAAGTAACAATTCTCTTTGGTGGTCACATCGTGTACTCGTCCTACCGTCTGACATGAAGGCGGAGGGAGAGGTCGTTTAACTCACTGTAAGAGTGAGCGTAGAGGCGCACCACGCGCTGTTATTGTATGTTAATTAGCGACCCAGTGCCCTGCCACGTCCAGCGGCTGCTGCGATTGGCTCGGCCTGGGTCTGCTTCCAAGAAGTCGGCCGAGGACCCGCCCACTGGAGCGAGTCTTCCTCGCTTGTCTGGACTTGTGTGAACCGGAGAGTGTTGTTGTGTCTTGTTGTTTTGGGGTGACCTTTTTTCTGGGGAAGGGGTTTTCTTTTAATCATTTGCTTTATTGATTAAACCTTGTCTTGCATTGAATTTACCCCTCAGTTGTCTTATTTTTGTTGTTGTTTCTCCTTTTATGTATTCTATTGTTGCAGACACATGGTAACTAGGGATTTGTTGAAAACCCTGTGTAGTGTTAATTGACTGACATTCCAACTAATTACCTAAATTTAACACACACTACGCGACAAACGGACAGATCGGATCAAGACTGGGGTAAGGTTGAACCACCATCTTCGAACCTTTTTCTATCTTCTCTCCAGTTGAGTCCGCGTTGGAATCGTTCCGGCAGTAGCGTGTCGCCCTCTTAGGGACTGATAAGTGACATTGTTTTGTCCTCGTCGTTGCGGCTATGGTGCCGGGACCCCTTAAGAGGGAGTGGTTATTATTGTTTGATTCGTACGTTTCCCGTCATTAGCCGCGAGAGGCGGTTATGCTTTGATAAGAGAAGAAATAGTGTTTCCTTTCGATGTTTCTTATTCACTATGTACCTCAGACGAGGGAGTGTTTTGCGTGTAATGGTTTTTCACTCTGTGTATGCTTTTTGGTGGGGACTGTGTTTGGTGAATGTTTTTTTCCACTTTGTAAAGCTACATGTGGTTTTAGGAGAGTCAGTGTATCATCACGTGTCGTGCGTTCGAGATGGAGTGGGGCACCTCGCTACCGACGGGAGTCAGGGGGAGTCTTTCACAGCCTGTTGGGGCCCACCTCCTTTCCCCTAAGGTGTGGGGGTGTCCTACACATCCACTTAGTGACCTGTGCGTCGAACCCATGGGGGGGTGGTTATCCGTGTATGATTGTTTATCAACAGTGGTATGCTTGTTGTGAAGCTACCTTTACGCACTAGGGTGCGACCATATCCTTGAACCCCAAGGGGGGTAGATTGTTATCTTTGTGTCGTTTCTTCCACGTGTAGTGCGTTCAGGAGGGAGTGGGGCACCTCGCTACCGACGGGAGTCAGGGGGTGTCTTTCACAGCCTGTTCGGGCCCATCTCCTTTCCCCCTAAGATGTGGGGCTGTCCTACACACCCACTTAAG
>JAWQFJ010016790.1:0-84057 GCA_034096865.1 Theodoxus fluviatilis | reverse complement strand
TCTCGGGCGCCCTTGGGGCAAACTGCCTTCGCCCCTCGGCACACCCGGTGTGAGCTTCCTTCACACACTCTTCCACAACTCCACACCACTCTCCGCCACTCTCAGGCGCCCTCGGGGCAAACTGCCTTCGCCCCTCGGCACACCCGGTGTGAACTCCCTTCACACACTCTTCCACAAATCACTCGCCGTGTCCTCTCCTCAACACCACAATACTCTTCTGTCCACGTGAACTTCCTTCACGCCTTCCCTACCCCTGGTAAACTTCCTTTACCCTTCGCCCACCACTAGCCGTAGACTTTCTCTCACAATCTCCCGAACGTAGCACTATCACTCTTCTCCAATGTCTCACACGAATCCCATACACATGTTACTCGCCCGCAATCAGTCGGTCCCCATCGTAATCCCGCGCCGTCAGTAAGTAAGTCCCCGTATAGTCTGACAATCAGCTATATATACCCCAGCAGCGACCGCCCCCTATCGGTGACCTTACGGTCTAGCGGAGGTCACTTCCGCACAGCCTCAATAGGATTTCCTACTACACTCTCCCCCGTCAAAAATAAGCCCCCCCCCCTACCGGGGAAAAGTGCAGTCCGGCTGTTCGGTCTTCCGGTTCAACTGCTCTTCCTAGACCCAGGTGTCCAATGTCCCGAAAGCAAAGTGGATAAAGTCGACAATGGACAGAAACCAAAAGGACAAAATTAACCCAATGTACAGAAAACAAAGAGGATAAAATTGGCACACCTTCTAGGGAATGAGGCAAGCAGGTATCCCCATCTACATCCCTAGCAATTAACAACCGTATACATTATCAAATGTAAACAAATTAACCCCATTAGCAGATTAAGACAAGGTGAGATCCCGTCTTCATAGAAGACTGAGTAGGGTCCCTCTACTCTCACCTTGTATCTACCTATCCTGCTCGCCTGAGAATCTAAGGACACGCCGGCTTACTGGACCTTAAAAAACCGGCGCGCATTCTTCAGGACCTGCTGCAGCAGCAAGATCTTTCGCTCTTTGCGAATTGCTGTGACCCGCAGGCCTGCGTCACCCGCCTCATAGGGGGTGGTGAATCTCCGTCCCCGATGGATGGGGCTGTCTGACTCCAGCAAGAGTTTGTCCTGGGGCATGGCCTGGAGAGCGGCGCAATGCCCCGGATGGACCTTCCCCAGCACAGACATCCCCACACTAAAGGAGACATTGGGAAAGCATTCTATCCAGGTCTCCATCTCCTGCTGGTTGCCGGAGAAGTAGTGGACCTGGATTCTGGTGTCCGGCCGCAAAATACTTTTCAGTATCCCCTGCAGCCGGGCCACCACTTTTCCCCGGGCATGCACCTGAACGGCCAGATCCCGCTGTTCGATGCACGCCCTGAATCTGGTGAGTATTTGGCGGAGAAATTCCTCCTGGATGTCCAACCCTACCGCCTTGGAGGAATCCAGACCCACCTCCCCGAAGGCAACTACCTTCGGGAATTTGAGGAGTCTCTCCATTCGGCTAAAGGTGGCATCCAACCCCGTCTCCACCAGCCGTGCATGCTTAGGATGGAGTCCCACAGCCACATAGAGACCGCCACTTCTCTCTATGGCCGCTCTCCATGCCGCAGCATGCTTCAGGATGTCTTTGTGGGCCCGTGGGTCACAGAATGACGTCACAGCCAGTTCCACCTGGATACAAGGGGTGTTTCCCATCCTCGTTGCCTTCACGGCAGCATCCAGGACGGATCGCAAATCCCTCGATGCAGGTGGAACATGAGCCTTCTGAAGACTGTTGATTAGATGCCACATATGGAAATGGGCATCCGCTGTGGCGGGAGTTTGGAGCCTCCTAGCTTGGGAGGCAACTGCCGAGGGTTTCCCCTGCGACCCCGTCACCTCCTTAGGAGACTGCCCAGATGGTCCTGGGCGTGCTGCCATCTCTCCGTAGGTCGGGGATCTCGACCTCTCCCCAGGGGTCGTTTCCTCCCCCTGTTGAGTCGAGACCTCCACCGGAGGAAGTGAACTCTCCACCCTCGCCTGGGCTATCATTGCATCCAAGGCCTCGTCTCCTGGAACCTCGCTCACGTCTGATATCAGAGGAATCAACAGCTGACCCAGGGTACCCGGAGTCCCAGAGGACTCCTCCCCTTCAGCCGAGGACTCAGGAGGATCCAGTAGAAATGACTGGTCCATCGAGGCGCCCAGAATCCCATGAGATTCCTCCTCTCCCGCTGGAGACTCCGAGAGCCCCTCCCGACTCACCTGGGAAGTTTCCTTCCCTACTTCTGAGTCTGGAGCCCCCGGAACCTCACCCTCATTTCTAGGGGCAGTCGTGACCTCCTCTCCCGCTGGAGACTCCGAGAGCCCCTCCCGACTCGCCTGGGAAGTTTCCTTCCCTACTTCTGAGTCTGGAGCCCCCGGAACCTCACCCTCATCTCTAGGAGCAGTTGTGACCTCAACCTCCATGGGAGCCTCCTCCCTCCCGGAGCTCTCAGGAGCTCCTGATGGTACGGTCACGCCTGAAACCCCCATCCTTTTTTCTCGCCGCATCTGACGCCGCAGCGCAGCTCGGTTCTCTCGAAACGTCACCCGCTGGTCTGGGGTGAACTTCCACCACACTTTCTTAGGCAGGTTGCCCACGAGACTCTCTACCTGCAGCTCGGGTGCCTCCCTGCGCTTTTTGACCGTCTCCTCCTCCCGGGATTCCTGGCTAGGATGTCCTTGCGGAGCATCCTTTCCACTCCCTGAAAGAGACGAGTTCTCCGGGGTTTGCGGCGCAGGGGTAGAGTCCGACTCTCGCCGGCCCTGTGACCTGCGGCGCTTGGGCCGGCGGTCCCGCGATTCCAATGGCTTATGGAATCGCTCCACCGGCCCAGGCCCCCCTGGAGTTCGACTTACCATCCCCAACTGGGGGTTGAAACTCCGGAAAGCCCGCTGACCCTCCTGGCCAGCTGACCGAAGCATCACCCCCACCACCGCCCAGTGCAGGAGCATTGCCCGTGCATTCAGGGGGTCCAGAGAGGGACGCTCTGGACAGGGGCGCCCCCAGAAAGCACTCATCCTCCTGCACCGACGGGCCTCCGAGTTGGTTACAACCCACCCTGGCGGCAACACTGCTCTCATCACCACCTCAAGT
Organism: Theodoxus fluviatilis; assembly: GCA_034096865.1. Taxonomy (NCBI): domain Eukaryota; kingdom Metazoa; phylum Mollusca; class Gastropoda; order Cycloneritida; family Neritidae; genus Theodoxus; species Theodoxus fluviatilis. The sequence continues at coordinate 80,946 of JAWQFJ010016790.1, read as the reverse complement.
CCATCCAGACTCTCGACCCCGAGGTATCGGCTGATGAGACGCAGTGCTAGATCTAAGTGGCAACAGGGCCATTGGTGGAATCCCGGTGGAAAATGCTCCTGGAGATAATGCTCCCGGAGGTTTTCCACCTGCCGGCCCTGGCAACCACTCAGCTCACACCATCCTGGTTGCGACGGTGTGGCCCCGTCCGGTTTCTTTCCCGCCATCTGAAAGTACCCGCCAGGAGGGATCATTAGCATTGCCCCCCCATTCGACGACAGCTAGGGCAGATGAAGTAATCCAGCCGCTTTGCCGCTGCAACTGAAATATCCATGCATTTAACATGAAACCATTCATAGCAGGCATCGCAGGCTATCATCAGCTGCCCATCGTCAGGTTTCCTGCATTGGCAGTAGACAGGATTCTCCGGCTCATCTGAAAAAAATCCATCCGCGACAAAGTCCCACACACCGTTACCCCGCCCTGCAGTATCAGGAGCTGGTGGTGGCAGGTGCAGCAGACGATTCCTCTTCCTCCGGACCCAGAGTGGTAACGGCTCCTCCCGGCACATTCTCAGCCTGTCCTGGTGTACCGTCCACTCCTTCCGGGCCGACGCCACCCTGTAAAGAACGGAAGAGAGCACATCTACGACAACCAACGGTCCCTTCCAGAGGGGAGCCAGTTTCTGGCACTGACCCACTTTCCTGGCGGAATTCGCGAGTAAGACCACATCCCCCGTCCCGAACTGATTAGGACTGACATGGATGTCATAGTCCCTCTTTTGTCGTTCCTGATGGCTCTGCAACATTTTCCTTACAATAGCGTGCACCCGATGCAGATTGTCTTGCATCTCATGCACATACGCGTCCAATTCCTTTGACACGTACGTATCCCCCACCATCAAGTGGTATGGGTGCCGGACTTCCCTTCCCAACATGAGGAAATTGGGTGTAAACCCGGTGGTTCGGTTTTCCGTTGAACGCAATGCTCCCATCAGTAGGGGTAGGCGTTCATCCCACCTATCCTGCTCACCCTTGGACGTGCACCTTAGCATTTGTAGGATGGTGCTATTCATCCGTTCGACCTGCCCATTAGCACTAGGATGATACGGTGTCGTCCTCTTCTTGCTGACCTCCAGCAACTCACACAAATGAGTGAACAGCTGACTAGTGAAGTTAGTACCCTGATCCGTGCAGATCTCCAAGGGACACCCCAATCTGCTGATCAGATACTCCACCGTCGCCCTGGCCACCGTCTCCGCCAGTTGATTTGGCAACGGAGCGGCCTCCACCCATTTGGTGAACTGGTCCACCATTAAAAGGATATACTTGTTGCCAGATGGCGTCACCGGCAATGGCCCCAGGATGTCCAGATGGCACTTTTCCAACGGTGCGCCTGCAGTAAAAGCCTGTAGAGGGGCTTTCCCACGGTGTGTGCACCGTTTATTCCTACTGCAGGGCACACAGGTTTTAACGTGAACATCCACATCCGATGACATAGTAGGCCAGTAGAATGTTTTCCGCAGTCTATCCAGCGTGGAGTCACGTCCCCGATGCCCAGCCAGCATGCTCTCATGTGCAAAGCGCAGCACTGGCTTAATCAAGTGACGCGGTACCAGCCACAGCTCCCTGTCTCCCCCGTTCGCTACCCAGCGATACCAGAGACTGCCATCCCTCTCCACAATGAACCTTCTGTTTGTCCACAGTCGCTTCAAAGTTGGAGATTGAGCTGCTAGTTCCTCCACGGTAGGCTGCTTATTAGTTTGAAACCATTGGGCCAGCAGATTCAGATCAGAATCTTTTCCCTGCTCATTGGTCCTGTCCTGGATGTTGAGTTGACGCATCCAATTAGCTTCTACTCCCGCCACGTTCCTGACACTGGGAATTGCGGAGACGCCCGAAGCTAAGGGTAACACGTCATCCACATCCTCTTCAAACCGTTCCCACTGATCGTGTGCCCGTTGACAATAGGCACAGCCCCCACATGGGAGGGAAGAAAGGTCTGCCCCAGCCATATAGCAATTGCACTCACCCAGGACATCAGGAATCCTTGACAGCGCATCTGCATTGGCATGGGCCTTACCTTTCCGATGCACAACCTTCATGTCGTACTGTGCCAGCTCCTCTAGCCACCTGGCTAGTTGACCTTCCGGGTTCTTAAACCTCATCAACCAAGCCAGGCTACTGTGATCCGTCCGCACATAGAAGGCTCTCCCCAGCAAGTAGTGCCTGTATTGCCTGGTAAACGCCACTAGAGCTAAGAGCTCTTTCCGTGTCGTGCAATACCTACGTTGAGCTGGGGTCAAGGTTCGACTCGCGAAAAAAATGGGCCTTTCCACCTCATCCTGGATTTGAGACAGACATCCCCCAAGGGCGATATTGGAGGCATCTGTATCCAGAATGAACAGCCCCCCCTGCTGTGGCAATGCCAAAACCTGTGCAGCGCACACCGCCTCCTTCAATCAAATGAATGCTCGGCTGTGCTCTTCAGTCCACTGAAAAGGCGCTTTGCCAGTTAGCTGGTAAAGGGGGACTGCCATTTCCGCAAGTCCTGGAATATGTTCCCTGTGATAGTTCACAAACCCCAGGAAACTTTCTACTTCTCTGGTATTTCTCGGAGGACACCAGCTCTGGATGGTTTCCTTGCTACTTGGATCTATGTCCACCGAGCTCCCCGTAACCACCTGTGACGTGCTCGTTCTTTACTTAAATTTAATTCATCTAAACTGAATGAATTCTGGCTTGTTACTCTGTCTAGGGGTAAAATCTTTAAGAAACAATGCACGCACCTTCATTTCCTTAACCAAACTATGGATGTAAAATGTCTGACATTAAGGAAATGGCAACACAGTATCAATATTCAAATGGATTGTTTAATTAATCAACAGCAATCACCCTAGAAAGGGGAGTGGGCGGCAAGCGCCACAAATTATATCAAATGCAAGAATAGTTGACCAGAAACTCATTATTCATGACAAAACTAGCAAGGAAAAGAAACAAACATGGAAAATAACGTCTGCCACTGAGCCGAGTAAAACAAATGTACTTATCTGACCTCTCGACGAAAACGCTGCGCAGTTCTTGCACGGGTTTAACCCCCACGCCTAGCGCGTGCTACACTGGGGTAAGACAGGGGAAGGGAGGGGTAGAGCACACGCGACATTTCAGCCGGTGACTCGGGGAATTCACCACTTCGATGAAAATATGGCGGTTCATCTTTCTCTCTGGTGTGCTCACTCTGGTTCGCAGAGGTGGAGGGGACTTGTTCTTCTTTCATCGTTTCTGTAGGGGAGTCGGTTTCCTGCGGGACAGGCCGTCTGGGCGTCAGACAGGCAGGCAGGCAGGCAGGCAGGGAGGCTGTCCACCACCTTCATTAAGCCACTGGCAAGTGGGCTTTCTTCCGTCAGTTCAGTGGCGGGCTGAGGCTTCTTTTCACTTCCATTTCACTCTCCTCTTCTCATGAACATGGCCACCGCCATGGAAAAACCTAACGTAAGCAGGGCGCCCGCATCTCCGTGGATTCTGCTCGTATGAAAATAACTGTCAGGACGCCACGAGCATTCGGCAACGCTGGCTTATATGCACTCTCTGACGTCATACTGTCCACTCGGTCCAATCCTGTCACAGCTCGTCTAACTCCGCTTTGATTGATCAGTTCGGCTAGGACAAAGTCATAGATTGGTCGACGTGATATCACCAGTGGAGAACACAACTCATAGCATTTGCAAGTCACTTTCCCTACACAGGGGTCATTTCTTACTTAACACCGGCTCAGGGCAGGGAAAAGTCACTAAGTGCTACGGCTCAGCAGACACATGATAATAATAATAATAAGATAGAAGATGGGAAAAACGTTGTCTCGCCACACCACCTTACCCAGGAACTTTACCTTAGTACAGAACAGGTGGCACTTAGACGGTTTGAGCTTCACGTTGTAGCTGCGGAAGCGATTCAGAACTTCTCTCAAATTAGTCACATGCTCCTGGAAATCTCTTCCCAAGATCAGCACATCGTCAATGAAAGCTAGGGCTTTCTTCCAGGTCAACCCTCACAGTACCAAATTAATGGCCCTCTGAAAGGTACTGGGTGCATTGCACAGGCCAAAGCTCATCCGCTTGTGCTCAAAAAGTCCAAAGCGTGTAATGAAGGCAGTCTTTTCCCGATCCTTCGGAAGGATCTCGATCTGCCAATACCCTGAAGCCATATCCAGGGTGCTCATGAATTGATTCCCCGCTAACGTATCCAGACAGTCAGAAATCAAAGGCAGTGGAAACGCGTCCTTCTTGATGACCGCGTTTAGTCTCCTATAGTCTAAACACCACCGGACACCACCATTTTTTTTTCCGAACTAGCACCGGAGACGCTGCCCACGGAGAGCATGAAGGCTGAATCACACCCGCCTCCAGCATGGACAAGTGCTTCTCCTCCTCACCCTCGAAACCCTGAGGAGTCCGTCTCAGCCGGTCTCTGATAGGAGGTACATCTTCCGTGTTAATCTCATGCTGGATAGCTTCAAAACATCCAAGATCTAGGTCATGTGCTGCAAAGACATCTGCAAACTCCTGCAGCAACAGAACCAACTCCCCTTTCTGCTCAGGGGCCAGCCCTTTCCCGGACCTTTCGTAGAGGCCCTGCAGATGTACAGGAACATTAGACGTCTCTCTTACCTGCCGTACCACCCCCGCCACCCCCTTGTCCAGTGTCTCCACTACCTCCGCCAGTCCTATCATTTCCCCAGCCTCTAGAACCTGGTTCACTTTTGTATCATTGATGACACATACTGCCGGGTTCTCTCCCGAGACTGTGGCATGGACAGACGCTGGTACTAGACACGGGGTAGCATCCCGTAGGGCTGTCATCAGCCATGAGCCCTCTACTGGAGCGGACAGCCTCACCGTGCAAAAAGAAATGGATGCTGCAGGAATTTTTACCCGTGTTGCCAGAGATACCACACTAAGAGAATTTTCCCTCTCATCCCGCACCATCTCCACTGGAATCACCTCCCCCCCACTTTGACAGTAAGGGACTCTAGATCTATAACAGCCCTGCCCTCTTCCAGGACATCTAACCCGAGGAGCATATCCTCTGAAATGTCGGCTACATAGATATGTCGGTGATACTCCCGCTCCCCAAAGAAATACAAGCATCCCGCAACAACCTCAGCTGGCACTAATTTGCCTGCCACTCCCCGCAAGAATACCTGCTTCCTTTTAACGCTTCCAGCCTCCTTCCCAGCCCACTTGGAGCTGAGAACTGACACCTGGGCGGCTGTATCCAGTACCGCCAGCAAAGGTTCCCCGTTCACACATGCTCTCACGACTAGGTTTTTCCCGGAAATGTTCCTGATTAACCGGGGTGGCTCCGCGAGCGGTTGACCAAGGGGGGGTCCATGCTCACGGCTCACACCCCCCCCCTTGGGGTTTAAATCAGCCCGTCCGTACTTGCCTTGGGGTGAGGGTGACCGTGAACGCACAAGTTGCGGGCAACTGCGCCTATAATGCCCCCATTGGTGACAGTAGAAGCATTGGGCATTGCTTGGAACCCTCGCGGGTGACAAGGAGGTAGCCCTCGTGCCGTCGGCCCGCCATGGAAGGACTGGGGCCGTACCAGGCTGTACCTCGTCCGACGGTCGCTGCCCAGCACGACAGGACACTGCCATCGCGATCTGCTCTAAGAGGGTCTTCATCTCCTCCATCGCCAGTGCCAACCGATGCTCTCCTTCCGTCGACATGTGTCTCCCCGGAGAGCATACTTGGCCGTTCCCGCTAGACGGAACCACTGGTGATGCCGGAGGCTCTCTCGGTTGGTAGGCCTTGCTGGCTTGCCTGACCCGAACGACGTCCTCTTCACTGCCGTTCCCCTCTTCGGCGAAGCTCACACAGCGAAGTCTAAGTACCGCCCCCTATCGGTGACCTTACGGTCTAGCGGAGGTCACTTCCGCAGAGCCTCAATAGGATTTCCTACCACAAACGTCAGTCGAAGAAAATATAGCGGATTTTGTTTTTGCAAACTCCGTAGCCACAACAACCAACACGCAATTAGCGTCAAACAGCAAGATGTAGGCGTGTTCTATAGGGGCCTATCGTTTCTGTTTGCTCACAACTTCGTGTGGTTTCACTTGAAGGTTACGCGGTTATTTTTGTACCGGCGAGCTTGAACTGTGTTCATTCAGAAGACACATGTTGGTTCAACGGTCAAGGCACAATAAAATTCATAGTAAACACGTATTTCACTTACAATTCTAGTTTCTTTGCCGTCCGCGTCTCCGCAGCCCTGATATCAGAACCCATTCCTCTGATCACACACCCACAGTCCGTTTCACGCCGCACGTTCGCTCACCATGGCAGCCAGCTTTGAAGTGAGAGCAAAGATTATAGGTTACAGAAAGATAGCTCATGCCGAGCTTTTGCTCTTCAAAGTTACAAAACGCCAAACCTAGCGGATGGTAGCAGGAGTGAATCAAGGAAAGTGTACTCACACCGCTTAGTGACAAGACGGCGAAGAAAGTTGCCTGCTGATTGGAGGATTCTATTCAGGGAACCAATCAGAGGACTGCTTTCGTGTCGATATGGCGTATATGTCTACTCTTTGGGCAATTCAATGGCGTCAGCTCTCTCCAGTTCGCGCAGAAAAAGCTATATTTTGGGATACTAGAAACCCATCCGAAGAAAATGTAAGCCCTGAACAGCATTAATTTATCAAAGCTGTATGTTGAATGCATCAAAATGTATTGAAAGGTCCTACTTTTTAACAATCGAATGCAGGTCACAGGGCAACGCTTGATCCATCCGCTTGGGGCGCAACGTGTCTCGATCCTCACGACAATGCGCTAATGAACTATCTTTGTGTAACCTATAATCTTTGGTGAGAGAGAGAGCTAGAGAGAGAGAGCTAGAGAGAGAGAGAGAGATAGAGAGAGACAGACAGACAGAGACAGACAGACAGACAGACAGACAGACAGACAGACAGACAGACAGACAGACAGACAGACAGACAGACAGACAGACAGACAGACAGAGACACAGAGAGAAAGTGTGTGTGTGTGCGTGAGTGCGTGCGTGCGTGTGTGTGTGTGTGTGTGTTTTGACGATAACGATCAATAAATCTCTCATCAATCCCATACATTAATGTCTATGATGACATTACTGGCAAGCCTGGACGATAAGTCAGTGGCGCCTGGCTGAAGGGTTCTCCCAAGTGTTTAACAGCAGAGAGCTCCATGTCCACTCCCAGCGTGGCCTGAAATTCAGGGTCATTCTGACGTGGTTTAGGAAGAAGGCTGGCAGGACCTGGAAAGGCAGCGACTTCCTGTTGAAGGGACTGCGCGGGATTCGCAGCCGAGAGCCTCTCAGAAACAGTGGACTGCATGTCTGGTTCCGACTGAGCCGTGAAATCAGGGAGGTAATCAAAGCAAAGCTCAGGTAGATAATAGCCAGGGCCGGGCATGGCGGTGGTGACAACACACACACACACACACACACACACACACACACACACACACACACACACACACACACACACACACACACGGCCTACAGAGGCGCAAGCAAAACCTTTGGTTTCCTTTGTGACTTTCCAGTTGTTTCCTGAATTACTTGCATTCCGACTGCTTCTCAAACACTGAAGTTTACTTTTAGACATATACAGCTGTCACACAATACCCTCTCTGCTGCTTGAAGTCATGGCTGCAGAACTTTGGGGACTTGCTCGTTCTCTTAGCTCGGCCATGGGCGGTCCACCTGCATTAGAGTATGTTTTTGGCTATACGTTGAGAGTTTAAAAAACATTTTAAATTAATGTTTTCATAGCTTTCATCTAAACAGGTGAAAGTGACAGGCACTGTGTTAACATCATCTAGATCTGCACATTTTGGTTTAATGGCGACACGTACGTTCAGTACGTTTAGGATCAAACCTTCCAAAACCCATCAGCCAGTGCTTCCAGTCAACGTGGGAGGTATCGAGCGACTCCTGCTGTATGTCACACCTAACCATACATAACGTGTGTACTTCGTAAACGCACTAAACCTTAAGCCATACAGACATGCTTGATGTGCTTCCATGACAAGACTTCAAGAATTAAACATGTGTCTTGAGTCCTTTTTTAAAGTTAGTGAGAACAGCAGACGTCCTAAACAGTTCTGAGATGCTGTTCCATGAACTTGAACCCACCAATGAGAACGGTCGCCATAGACAAGCAGTCATCTCTTGGGTACAGGTACGCTTTGTGGTGAGAATGATAGATTTTCCGCTGGTTTATACACACTCCTCCTTCTCACCCTCCACCCCTCCTGCTTCTCACCCTCCACCCCTCCTGCTTCTCACCCTCCACCTCTCCTGCTTCTTACTCTCCCTGCTTCTTACCCTCCACCCCTCCTGTTTCTCACTCTCCACATCTCCTGCTTCTCACCCTCCACCCCTCCTTCTTCTCACCCTCCACCCTTCCTGCTTCTCACCATCCACCCGTACCCCTCCTGCTTCTCACCCTCCACCCCTCCTGCTTCTCACTCTCCACCCCTCCTGCTTCTCACCCTCCACCCCTCCTGCTTCTCACCATCCACCCCTCCTGCTTCTCACCCTCCACCTCTCCTGCTTCTCACTCTCCACCCCTCCTGCTTCTCACCATCCACCCCTCCTGCTTCTCACCCTCCACCTCTCCTGCTTCTCACTCTCCACCCCTCCTGCTTCTCACCCTCCACCCCTCCTGCTTCTCACCCTCCACCCCTCCTGCTTCTCACCCTCCACCTCTCCTGCTTCTCACTCTCCACTCTTCCTGCTTCTCTTCCTGCACCCCTCCTGCTTCTCACTCTCCAACCCTCCTGCTTCTCACCCTCCACCCCTCCTGCTTCTCACCATCCACCCCTCCTGCTTCTCACCATCCACCCCTCCTGCTTCTCACCCTCCACCTCTCCTGCTTCTCACCCTCCACCCCTCCTGCTTCTCTTCCTGCACCCCTCCTGCTTCTCTCTCTCCACCCCTCCTGCTTCTCACCCTCCACCCCTCCTGCTTCACACCATCCACCCCTCCTGCTTCTCACCCTCCACCTCTCCTGCTTCTCACTCTCCACCCCTCCTGCTTCTCACCCTCCACCCCTCCTGCTTCTCACCATCCTCCCCTCCTGCTTCTCACCATCCACCCCTCCTGCTTCTCACTCTCCACCTCTTCTGCTTCTCACCCTCCACCCCTCCTGCTTCTCACCCTGCACCCCTCCTGCTTCTTACTCTCCCTGCTTCTCACCCTCCACCCCTCCTGTTTCTCACCCTCCACCCCTCCTGCTTCTCACCCTCCACATCTCCTGCTTCTCACCATCCCCCTCTCCTGCTTCTCACTCTCCACCTCTCCTGCTTCTCACTCTCCACCTCTCCTGCTTCTCACTCTCCACATCTTCTGCTTCTCACCCTCCACCCCTCCTGCTTCTCACCCTCCACCCCTCCTGCTTCTCACCCTCCACCCCTCCTGCTTCTCACTCTCCACCTCTCCTGCTTCTCACTATCCACCCTTCCTGCTTCTTACTCTCCCTGCTTCTTACCATCCACCCCTCCTGCTTCTCACCCTCCACCCCTCCTGCTTCTTACTCTCCACCTCTTCACCCTCCACCCCTCCTGCTTCTCTCCTTCCACCCCTCCTGCTTCTTACTCTCCCTGCTTTTTACCCTCCACCCCCCCTGCTTCTTACTCTCCCTGCTTCTTACCATCCACCCCTCCTGCTTCTCACCCTCCACCTCTCCTGCTTCTCACTCTCAATCCCTCCAGCTTCTCACTCTCCACCCCTCCTGCTTCTTACTCTCCACCTCTCCTGCTTCTCACTATCCACCCTTCCTGCTTCTTACTCTCCCTGCTTCTTACCATCCACCCCTCCTGCTTCTCACCCTCCACCCCTCCTGCTTCTTACTCTCCACCTCTTCACCCTCCACCCCTCCTGCATCTCACCCTCCACCTCTCCTGCTTCTCACTCTCCACCCTTCCTGCTTCTCACCTTCCATCCCCACCCCCCAACCTAAACTAAGAACGCTGGGAGAGTTGTTATTCCGCCCTAACGGCATCTAACTTTAATCGCACCCGTTCCCCCCTCCAACCCCTCCCCCCCAACCCTCCCCCCCCCCTTACCCGCACCACTTCCTACTCCCCCCCCCCCCTACCCCCATCACCTCCTACTCCTGCTCCCCCTCCTCCGTTCCCATTCCGGGGAGCGGGTGGGTGGGGAAAGGGGGAAAGGGTGGGGAGGGCCAAGGAATTGTTATCAAAATAATTACTGCGTCCAACATTGACAGAAGGCAGGGGGGGTGGGGTGGGGGTGGGTGGGGTGGGAGAGAAGGGTGGGTGGGTACGGATTGAGTGGGAGGGAGGAGAGGAGAGGTAGAGGGAGGAGGGGAGGGGGAGGGAGAGGGGGGAGGGGGCAGATTGAGTGGTAGGGAAGGGAGGAGTTGAGGGGGAGGGGAGGGAAGGGATTCCTAATCTCCCAGCGTTATATGCTGCATCATCTAACCCATGAGTCGACCATTTTTTGTTGTGAAATAGACTCTTCTTGTCATTTCAATTGACTGGGAATTTCCCGATCTGTCCGTAGATAACGTCCGTTCTATGTTTGTACACGCTTTTTTGTAACAAAAATCATTCCCTGTATTAACAGATATCGGGAAAATCGTTCATTGATGAGAACAGACCTGGGTAAACCTTTGTGATGTAATTGTAGAAAGGCGCGAACCAACTGTCCAATCAGCATGGCGCAACAAACTTTTGACGCGAAAATGACATCAGAACTCTATGCTTAGACACACGATTTTTGTTGCGACAGAGCACTCTACGACGATGAGAAGGCATCCCGGAAGCAATCTTGGTTTTAGCGCTTGGTCATTACGAGTCGACGATTGTTCAAGAGTGCACTTTGGGGCTCGCCTAGCGCTCGATTGAGCACTTGGTTGTCTTGAATGACCTACTGGCACTTGCAGCTTGTACAATCAGTACGGCCTTCGAATCCGTTCTCTCTGTGGGTTGGTGTAAGAATAGATGAAAGGAAAAGGGATAAAGAGGTGGTTTGATATACAGCGACTCATCTCTCATGTCTGGGTCTCAAAATGCTTTTCCGCTTACCGCAAACCATGTTCCCCTACACGATTTGTAAAAGGCGAATAACTAGGGAAATCTAGACTTGCCCCTTTTCTAAACGGCTCTACTGATTTTGTAGTCAATGGCCCTCCATAGCCTGCAAAGGCTGAGGCCACAAAACTCCATTTTTCGCCTTTAAAAAATCGCGTAGGGAGGCACGGTGGACCTATTCTCAACCCCCAACCCACAAGGACTGCAGATATGAACAAACTGCAGTTTCAAGTGCAATCACATGCAATCAAGCACTTCTCAAAACCAAGTTTTAGTCTGATTAGGCCTTGAACGACACAGTCAACGCAACATCTGAAAAGTATTTGAAAAATGACAGAGAGACTTCATTTCATGAACATTTTTACTCAGTACACAAATACAGTCGGGTGGAATCAGTTGCAAATGAGTTCGCCTTTATTTCTAACGATTAGCTTGGGGTAATAAATGAATTTTTTAATGATGAAAAATAGGCAGGCATTGCTGAACTAGCCGCGAGTTATCCAGTGCTACGTTGCAGTGCATTCTACCAAAGACAGTACATTCAAATAACTATAAAACTTAGAAGGCATTCACAGTCGTTATTTTCGTGCATCCGAAAGTGTATGCAGTATAGCCAATTTCTTCGGGATATTTGCTATTCGTTGACTTTATAGCAAGAACGCCTTCATAGTTGTTATTTGCATGCATCCGGGTAAACACCAAGTGCGCAGATGTCAGAAGCGTCGTTTTCTTTTTCAAACAGCCCTATCATAAGCGTAATTCCGTTGCTGCCTTCAAGTTGCAGAAGTAGGACAACGTCGTACGGATGGATGGATGGAGTTTAAGGGCCTATCAGCCTTGTAGGCTATATAAGGCCACAAAGTTAAGAAACACTTCCATCATGGTAATAGAACTGTCCGCGACAGTGGAGTATAGTATAATTCATTAAACTAGTGATATAAAATCAATAAAATATAGTCCCACAGCCCAACAGCCAGCAAAGGCAGTGCACAGCCTTCAAACACGAAAAAGCATAATTACGAAAGGGCAAAATGTCACATCTCGATGTCCTTGACACCGACAATGCATTGAGGGATAGGCAGATGGAGCCCGAGGGCTCATCAGGTTTTAAGGTCATTCAAGGCCACAACATACTTTCACTGAATAACAAGAAGGGCAAAGCCCATACGAATCACATGCTTGACCTTGACCTGTATATGACCTTGACCTTCAGGTGACCTTCAACGTCAAGGTCAAACAACTAAACCTACCAATGACATCATACACAAAGAAATGCTTTACACATTTTTCCTACCAAAATACATGTGACCTTGACCCAAGGTCAAGGTCATCCACGGTCATGCAACACAAAGCTCTTAATTCAAGACATAGGAAGCACAATGGTGCTTATTGGCACTTTCTACCATGAGATATAGTCACTTTTAGTGGTTGACTACCCCATTTTGGTCACATTTCATAAGGGTCAAAGTGACCTTGACCTTGATGATATGTGAACAAGTGTGTCTCATGATAAAAGTATAACATGTGCCTCACATAATTATTAAGTTTGAAACAGTTATCTTCCATAGTTCAGGGTCAAGGTCACTTCAAAATATGTATACAATCCAACTTTGAAGAGCTCCTGTGACCTTGATCTTGAAGCAAGGTCAACCAAACTGGTATCAAAAGATAGGGCTTGCTTTGACCTATATACCACTTGTAGCTAAGGTCGCCATTTTCAATAACGTGGGAGAAAATTGGGAAAATGTGAAAAATGACTGTTTTTGAGACCACATTTATGGCTCCTGTGACCTTGACCTTGAAGCAAGGTCAAGTCACTATGTATGTTTTTTGAGGCCTTTTCATCATACACCATCATGCCACATTTGGTGTTGATAGACTTAATAATCTTCGAGAAAAATCCAACGTTAAAGTTTTTTACGCCCGGACGGACGCCCGCCCGGACGGACGGACGGACGGACGGACGGACGGACGAAACGGCTCAGTACATAGACTCACTTTTGCTTCACATGTGAGTCAAAAATGTGGAATTAAAAGATTACCACAGAAGATGTAAGTAGACAGATATTGAAAACAATTAAGATATAGTACAACTCATATACGAGAATAATACTCAGAATCTATCAAACAATTTATCACAGCAAGAGGATTAAAAAAAATGTCAGACAGCTCGACCCACTCCGTAGATGAGCAAGTCGAGGGCACTCCACCAGAACGTGCTGCATGGTAAGCCTGCACTGGCAGGTGCGGCACTCCGGTGGAGGCTCCGACGTCGTACGGACAGGATCTGGGCTTTTTAGTGGGCAGAGTGACGCCTGGCGGCGGATTCTACCCTAGCCAATATCCTGAGGAAATTAGCTATACTGCTTATACTTTCGAATGCACCCAAAATAAACAATAACGACTGCAGAGGCCCTCTAAGTCTTCTAGTTGTTTCAATGTACTGTCTTCGGTAGGATGCACCGTAGCGAGCTACGTTGCACCTACTTCCTAAAAAAATATACGAGCTTCGTTGCAACTACTTCCTAGAAAATATACAAGAACACCGAATAAAAGAACGTGAATAAAAATTTCTTCGACGCTTGGATCAACGACGTAATAGACTTTAAAAGACTTCGGGGTCGTCACTTCGAAGGCTGAAAGAGAACAAGACACTCTTGCACTTCATGTGGAAAGTTTACCATGAAGGGACGCCCACGCACATGCAGAGGATGATGGAAACTAAAAAGCTATGAAAGCCCCATGAGTAAATACTAGAGTGATTGAAGAGGGGTAGAGATGACCGCAATTTAACAATTCCATGATATATCAAATATTTAACCAGAAAAAGATCCATCACCAAATGTGTGATATCATAAAAAGATTCATCACTAAACGTGTGAGAACAAACCATCCCCAGTCAGATGCATGCATGAGTGTGTGTGTGTGTGTGTTTGTGTGTGTGTGTGTGTGCGCGCGCGCGCGCGCGCGCACCTGCATGAGAGAGAGAGAGAGAGAGAGAGAGAGACAGAGAGACAGAGAGAGAGAGAGAGACAGAGAGAGAGAGACAGAGAGACAGAGAGAGAGAGAGACAGAGAGAGAGAGAGAGAGAGACAGAGAGAGAGAGAGAGAGAGAGAGAGACAGAGAGAGAGAGAGAGAGAGAGAGAGAGAGAGAGAGAGAGAGAGAGAGAGAGAGAGAGGGAGAGGGAGAGAACTTTATTTTCCAAGGGAAATTCATTAATTAGACCTGACTGAAATCAGCCTTTTTTTAAACAAGCAAACAACAATCAAACCAAACCAAACCCAACACCCACCCTCAATCCCACCTACATTTTACTAAATAATATTAGTCACAATGCATTTGTAGAAACAAAATACCACATTGAAAATAATTACACAAGGAATATAGAATTAGATGGAAAATTACCTAGGATGACTATACAAGAAAAATGTGTAGTTTCAATGTAACATTCTGCAAAGATTTTGCAATTTTAAGAGAATTAGGTAGTGTGTTCCACTCAGTAGTCCCTGGGTAAGATAAGCTATGTTAAAAAAAATCAATCCTAGGTTGTGGTATTATAAAGTTATGTTCACTAAGATTTGAATGTTGGAATAAGTTTATCAAAATAATCAAGCACATCAAACTTATTATTTTCACTAAGACACATTTGATAACTTGTAAATATTTATGAAAAGGCAAAATGTTCAGTGTTTTAAGTTTGTAATTATTTGGATAGCAAACTATCTGCTATCAAATGCTTTAAAATTCCTCGATACAATGACTTCCGCCTTTTAAAGTTGGCATCACTACAGCCATCCCAAATTCTTATTGACGTGAGATAATATATGAGCATGGAAGAAGATTTTGCAAGTTTGAATGTCAACAAAATGTCCCAATTCTGAGAGAAGAAACAGATTAATTGAAGTTCTTTTACAAATGTATTTAATGAACGATTGCCATCCTAAATGATCATTTATTATTACACGAACAGCTATGCGCTCAACATTTTTTTCGATTGACACCAAGTCAAGAAAAAGAGGAAGAGATAAAGGATTTACTTGATGTTTTGCCTCATAGTTATCACCATATATATAGCTTTGGTAGGATTTATGACAATAAGATTCGAAGAGCACTAGGAACGGATTTCATCCAGGCTCCCTTGAAGTTTTACTGTTACATAGTTATTCAGTCCTGACATCCGAGATTGAAAGTGTTACATCATCAGCAAACGCATCACATGTGACCTCTTTATCAGAGACATGTATTGGTAGATCATTGATAAACGGGCATAATAATAGAGGACCTAATACAGAGCCTTGTGGAATACCCACTTGTAAGTGGCTATAAAAAGAAGCACGTCCTGCTGTCTGCCTTCTCGAAAAGATTTAATTAATTTCACCGTGTGACATCTATGTAGATATTGTAATACTTTTTCAACTAATATGGATGAACCATGTCAAATGATTTCCTAAAATTAAGAAAGCCGAATCCAATCATCTTTGACATGTTACTGACATCTAGCCAAGTATCAATTAATCGAGACTTTGCTGTGAGGCAAGAATCTATTGGCTGGAAACCTTACTGAGGGGAATTAAGATGTCCATCAAGACAAGCCAGCAAATGCTTATGAACATGCTTTTCAAGTGGCTTTGATAGTACAGAAAGGATTGAAATGGGTCTAAAATCATCAACATTCAAAGGAGTCTTCACTTTTGGTAAAGGAATGACTTTCGATATTTTCACACGGAAACATACACTACACACATACAAACTCGCTCGCACACATGCAGAGACTGATAGGCAGACACACAAACAGACATATACACACTGACAAATAGAGCAATCAAGGCAGAGTAGAAGAAAGGCAATGACTCATCCTTTGCAACACTAAGGTCATCACACTGAACAGAATGCATAACTACCAGCGTATTCTCCTTGTTTCCTCTACGCCTTTGGGCTCTTGGCCCTCCCTCAGCAGGAGTCGGAGTTTTCAAATGGTCAGCAAGGGGTGACGGCAATTGTCCGTGTTGCGCCAAAGTCTGAACGCTCTTGGCCTGAAGAAGAGGGCAAGAAAAATGCATAAGTTGATGATAATGACATTTTACAGTTAATCAGCCTTTGTAAACGTGTAAGGTCACTGAGCACAAAAATCACTAGAGCTGGTTTGGGCAAAAGCAAGTTTCAATTTCTCCAATTGCTGAATTTTCACAAACTGTGCATGGAGATGCTATGGGTCTATTCATACACCAACCCCACTGGGGAATTAATAGGATGCCTTTCCATTGGATCTGGTTATATCTCTCTCACCAACCCATCAACACACTAAACGAATGGTTGTACACTGGGTACAGCGGTTTCTTTGCCCACAGATACTTGTGGCATGCTGGTGCCACATTCAAAGAGAACACATATTTTGGAGTTGCATCCTTGGACAAGGTTGCCACTACCTACCCAGGAGAAAAGCAGAATTGTTTTGAGTAAAGTGTAAGCATGCTTTAGTTCAACTATCCATTGATGTGACTTACAGCCAGTATCGGGTTAGAATACTCCCCAGTAAGCAAATACGATGCTTTTATCCCACTGTGTGCATCTTTTCTGTTTGTCACTGTCATCGGGTGCAAGTAAAAGATTTATCAAGCAGTCAATCATCTGGGGGTAAATAGAAAAGCAGTTTAAGACTCAAATGAGGAATATAAGTCACATCAGCCTCCTGATAACATAACATGCTTTTTCACAAGTTTTGACCTCTACCTGGTCAGAATCCTCGCTTGCCTGTTCTGCACTCCCGATCCTTAACAGCGGAGTGGGCACAGGAGGTTGGGGAAATGAGCAATGTTTCGCCACAAAATCTGGCTGAAGATTGTCTGCCTGAAAAATGAAAGAATGAGAAAGCATAGTGGTATGTAGTAAAGAATGGACACATCACAGTTCGTATTGACATTATGCACATATTACTGTTCCTGCCAAATACCCACCCTGATATCTCCTTAGTTGTAAATCGTTCTTCATTCCTTGATCTATATGAGGGTATGCACCTACTGAATGTTCTCAGGTGGGCCTCCTGGTTAACATACAATGTGACAATTAATTTGCCTTCATCTCCTGCTGCCATTGCCATCCAGACAAGCTGTCAGCTAAGCTGTCCCTCTTATATATCTCTCCTGAGAGTTTTTTTGCTGTAAAATTAGCAAGCGCATGAAAGCCTTGGCACAGATCTGCCTGAATGCCCATCACTTAGTCACTAAAATTAGAACAGAGTTCCACTGGGTAAACTGATTTGCAAGCCCCCCTTTTTAGGGCTGCAAGGGGTAGTACAGGAATTGCAGCAAGGGCAGATGAGTCATTCACATTAAAGTGGAATAGGTGCGCACTCCATCTTGCACTTAAGCACACACATCTCCATGCATGCATGTGCACTCACACACACACACACACACACACACACACACACGCGCACACACACACACACACACACACACACACACACACACACACACACACACACAGTCCTTATTCTCCTTATTCCAGTTTTCATGATCGACATTACTGTGAAATGCTGGTTTCAAATGTCAGGTTATCTATTAAGGACATCAATGTAACCTGAAATGGCAGGACTTCGTGGATCCTATTCCTGTCTCGAAATGCAAAGTGGTTTGTCAGTGAGTCGGTTGTTTGGTTGGTATTTCAGGGCCCAACAGCCTTTCCGTTAATTTAAGGCTTACTCTTTAGAGTTCTTCAAAGTTTGGTTATGTGATGATTATAATCAAGAACTGATGGGAGTATGAAGGGGAGGAGACAGCATAGAAAACGACGGATTGGAGAGGGCGACACCTGACTGACAATACTTCCCATAACTTTTATGAATTCTACCTTGTACTTGAATGCCATTAGTCAATTATGCAGGCAGACAGTGACGACGGAAACGGATGAATGGATGGAAAGATAGATCATTAGCAAGACAAGATTGTCTTAGACACTGCAACATAGACTACCTCTTGGCATATGTCGATGTCATGGTAAGAGCTTTCTTCTCCGCCTACTGAGGAAAGAAAGTAATCCGTCATCTGAAATTGGAAACAACGAGAACATGTACAGACAGTACTGGATAGGAACAGTGTAAACCATGATGAACATATAGACAGATGTATGTATGGATGGATGGCCAATCCTGTGGATAAACAATTGTACGCAAAGGTAGCATACAGACAGATTGAACATTCAGTAGTGATTTCAGGTACCCATCACTGTCATAATCTGGTACTACCTGCATATACTTAACCAGTCACCTCAAAGCCAGATGTAATTCTATTTTTTGGCGTTTAGTGATGACACCGTTTTTAAAGTTTGCAATCTTCTCTGATAACTTTGATATAGGTTTGAACAGAGCAGGATCGACATTGTAGAAGTTATGCCCATTCCTAGATCTATAGGTGTTTTCCCAGTGACAGTTTCCTACGCTAAATGCTACATACTGTAGTTGAGATAATGCAATGCAAAACAAAACAAAACAAAACAAAACCATACCCTCCTAAATCCCCCAAATGGATGTTGTGTATATAAACACATTTCTGGGAAAATAACCGAGGGCATGAAAAGTAAGCGTTCCTCGTGTGCAATTCTGCAAAGACATGTAAATAACCCAGATTAAACCCCATCACATACTACTGTACATAGTGCCAACTTGGCTTGAATGCTTTAGGACTAGTTAGTGGTGGCAAGTCGAGTCAAATTAGTGTGACCTATGGCAAAGACTGCCCAATCTCTCATTACAAAGGAGGTGCTGCTACATGTAGCTGCCTCAAATACAAGTGACCTGAGGTATGCTGTATAACGACTATGTTGCCAGTGTCCATGAGACACACACAGGTGCAATGACTGTACACTCTGGGATGCTATCCTCTCCATGGCTCATGCCTGGGCCAGTCATTAAATTAGGTTTAACTGCCTTTGTCAAGAGTGACGCCCTCCTTCACATTTATCAAAGGAGGTTCCGTGAAATGGTATTGAATTTTGCCAATTTTATCTATTATACACAAATTGTTCCAAAGATCATGTGGTGGCAGCTTGGGTTTATTGGACATGATTTTGATCAACTCTACGAAGCTTAGTGCACTCGGGGCTACTTTTGACATTGTCATAAACACAGGATTATGGAGAGTTTTTGTGATCTCTGATTTTCTTTTGTCCTTACAGGCTCTGCAGGTGATGGAGACCTCCCATCCTTATTTTTTTTAATTTTCTACTATACCATCTATGTCAGCTTTCGAGTGGGGGCACTGAGGTCACTTTCTGCAGGGTTCCTAGCCATATGGGCATTCCAGAGAACGAGAGGACAGATCAAGCTGCAAAAGTTGCTCACTCTCTCTTTCTTCATCCCCAGGCAGGATCCCAGCAGACTATCCAATACCCTACATCAGTAAGCATATTTTTAGTTGAGTCAAGCCGACTAAGATGGCAGCACACATAATAAACTCCGTGAAGTTACTTCTGAATATGGTGATCGATATTCTTTCCCGCCACTCACCAGAGCAGGTGAGGTCGTGCTCTGCCGTCCCCTATCAACTATTTCATCCTGACCGATTCCTGGGTGTTGTGGTTGGAGCTAGCCTCCATCTGAGTGCTGTGACTCCTACTGCAGGCTCACCATGCATGCAGCACATTCTGGTGGAGTGTCCCCGACTTGCACATTTATGGGGTGGGTTCATCAATCTTCCAGAAATATTAAGGATTGTTTTGCTGTAATACGGTTTTTGAATGATTCTCATTTCCGTTCTCATCTTTGAGTTTTTCAATGTCTTCCTTGCCTTTTCTATATTTCCCATTTACCTTTTTTGAGGTAATCTAGTATATAGTAAAATTATGGGGTTTCTTTTTTACACTGTGGTCCTCCATGGTTGATAGGCCCTTAAACTTCGTGTATTCATCCATCCTCTAGGATGCTAGCTGGTCTGCAAGACGGTTTTGCTCCCTCATGTTTCTCAAGGTCCAGAACCAGCATGATGCCTTTTCTGCAGACTAAGCAATCACTTTCATTGCCTTGGAGGTTTGCCTGTTGGAGAGTCCCTGCTTTATGCAGGCACTACTGGACAGGTCTGAAACCTTGGTTACCACTTCACTCTAGTTAAGGCATCAGGCAGGTAGGAAACAAAATCTTTCTATAACGATCACAAAACGAATGAAACTTTTACCTCATGAGTCTCAGCAGGCTGTGTGAGTACTGCTGCACTTGCGGGGGTGGTTTTAGGGGTTGAAGGTGCGCTGTCACTAGCAGCATGAGCACGCCCTCCTCTGGGGGTTCTTGGGGTCACATTCTTGGAGGTGGCAAATGCACTGCCGTCAGCAGCACTTGTGAGTTCACTGTTGGGAGCGGTGGGGGACGCTTTTGGTGGAGTTGCCAAAAAGTCCCAGGTCGAGTAAGGAAGATGATCCCACTGTAACAGATATGACAAAAGAGGTATCATTATTGAGCTGACACCTTGTGTTTGCCAGCTCGATAGGCAAACATAGTGTAAAAGGAAACTGGGGATTTTCAAGGACAAAAAAGGCCACAAGGCACATGGAGCATTTGGATATGCAGGTGTGTCACAAGTTTGGCGATGTAGCCATGTCCTGCCACCCCTTCTTAAGTCCAATCCCAACATCTCCGCGGTGGGGGGGGGGGGGGGGGGGGGGGGGGGAGACAGGGAGAGGTGACTCCGCCTGGACTCGCCTCTCCTTGACCAACTGGGACCCTGGCAAACGTGTTCACCTACGTAGTGGGGCAGCGTGTTGGCCGTGCGCTGCTTCCCGTGTCGGGGGAGGAAAGGATCCTGGTGGCTGAGAGGAGCTGCTGCTGTGGCAGCAGTCGACCCAACACACCACTTTGGCCCGAACTTCACCTAGACGGGTAGTCAGATGGACCCGATCTGATCAATCGGCTGGTCGTGTCTGCCTGAGGTGTCACCATTCTTGCATGGACTAGGCCACCATCCCCTTTTACCCTAACTATTGTTGACTTGTTTAATCTAGATCTATGTTTAATTTGCTGGTGACTCCAAAGGCGGCGGCTTATGGGTCAACCGTGTATTGTGAAGTAGTAAGAGCACATCACTTTACCCGAGTATATCCCCGGCATAGCCCAGGCACAGCGACGTGCTGGTTATCCGCACATACCGTGTCCCCTTGTTGGGCTCTTTGGTGGGAGGGGAGTGCCGGGGATTAAATTTTCATCACTCAATCATGGAATCTACCAAAAGAAAAATCACCCTTTTAAAAGACAGAGGGAGTTCTCCTCCAGTTTGGAGAGCTTTTCTGACTACTCCACCATTTGATCACGACAGCTGGCCTTGCTTTCTCCTTGTTCACTCTCTAGATCAGCAAAACCCACTGAGCAAAGTATCTCCATTTGCCATCGCCAAAGCTATACAGTGTACTGCTGGCGAGTCCAAGGAGGTGAAAAATCTCAGAAGTGGTGACCTTCTTGTGGAAGTAACCAGGAAGTCTCACTCTTCCAAGCTGCTGAAGGCATCAACCATTGCAAATGTCCCGGTGAAAGTCGAGCGTCACACTAGTCTTAATTCCTGTAAAAGAATTATTAGATGCAGAGACCCTTCCGATCTGACCAAAAGCGACATATCAGAAGGACTGTTGGACCAGGGAGTGAGGGGTGTCCGAAAGTTGACAGCCAGACGTGATGGTGTGATCAAGCCCACCAACACGATCCTGTTGACTTTTGGTACCCCCACTCTCCCTTCCTTCGTGAAGGCCGGCTACCTTCGAATTGTTGTTGACCCTTTTATCCCCAACCCACTACGCTATTTTAAGTGCCAGCAGTTCGGCCATCATCAGGACTCTTGCAGTCGCGCTGCCCGCTGAGGTCGATGCGGTGGTGATGACCACACTGATGATGGCTGCCGCAACACCCCGAAATGTGCCAACTGTTCTGGCTCTCACCCATCTTTCTCTCGCGACTGTCCCAAGTGGCAGCACGAGAGAGAGAGAGATCCAGAGGGTGAGAATCACCAAGAACGTACCCTTTCCAGAGGCGAGACGACTTGTGGAGGCTGCGACGAGGCCTCCATCTGGCCCATCGTATGCCTCTGCAGTCAAGTCTGTTAAGTCTGTGGCTTGCCAAACCACCGTCACTTGGCTGAAGGGTGACAAGCCGAAAGCCGTGTCAGAGTCGGTGTCTGCTGCTGTCCAGACGACTTCTGGAGAGACGCTCAGGAAGGTTACGAAGCCACCTGAGTCGTCTCGGCTGCCTACTAAGGCATCCAAGAAGTCGGAGAGACGAGCTCCACCGACAAAAGACCGGCTTTCGAAGGGGGAGCGTGACCCATTGCAGCAGCACAACCGTTTCAGTGCGCTGCAGGCCTCTGAGGAAATGGAGACTGGAGACCCAGTCTCTCAGGTTCCTCAGAGCCATATCCACTCCTCTAAGAATAAATGAGCACTATTGTTCAGTGGAAATGTAGATGTTTGATGGCTAATTCTAAGGAGAGTTTACTCTTAATATCGTTACTTAAACCCCTTGTTCTTTGAATGGAAGACCGGACACATTGTCAAAATCCCGAAGAAAGGAGACCTAAGTAACTGCCAGAACTGGAGAGGAATTCAGTTCCTGTCACTCCCGGGAAAAGTCTTCACTAGGGTGATCCTCGAGAGAATCAAGGAGGCCGTCGACACCAGACTGAGGGAAGAGCAAGCAGGATTCCGAGCTGGGCGTTCCCGCACTGACCAGATAGCGACCCTCAGGATCATCATTGAACAGTCGCTGGAATGGCAGTCACCACTCTATGTCAATTTTGTGGACTTCAAGAAAGCGATCCATGACGTCATTGTTATCTTGAAGCAGGATCTGGGTTTTTAGACAATATGAGAGCTCAGAAAAAATCAGAAATCGACACAAGGGTTGTATATTCAGGTGTCAAGTCTCACGTATTTTGCGTGAGTCTCACGCAATTTCAGTGTTGGAATTTCGCCATTCCTCCCCAGGTGTTTCGAAATTCTATGCCAGGAGAATAATTTCGAAGGAGCCAAAGGAGTTTGAAGGAGCCAAAGATAGCGTTCCCAACGTGAATGAGCGGTGTTGATTCCCCAGCCAAAAATGTAACTGCGTCAAAACAAAGGTAATGTGGTTACGACTACTGATGAGTCCTTCAAGTTATTCACCGACATTCTGAGAGACAGAATGTTAGTTCTGTTGATTCTGTTGACGTAATTTCGAGGAGATTTTCGAGAAGGATTAATTTCGAGAACTACGTGCTTAAAATATCACTGTCATGTCGCACACTGAGCCTGAGGGTAGCGAAGATGTTGGTGAAGACGACATTGAGACGCTTGAATCTGAGAATGATCAGTCGCAAACGGCTAAGGGTGAAACGACTACTTCTGACCTCTCTTCTCACAATTCCGTACCAAGGCAACGGCGTCACGTCCGATGCACTTCGGAAGAAGTGGAACTGATCGTGGAATTGTACAGGTCACAACCGGGGATCACCTATGGAGACATTCAGGCTACCTTGGCTGCTAGGCCATGCGTCTCGGGGAGCCGTGTTCCCAGCAAGCCCACCATATCTCGCATCATCAACACGGACTCACGGACCCTGTCGGCCAAGATGAAGCATGGAGTTGGAGCTGTCAAGAATTTTCTTGCTGCATCAGGCCAAATTGACCAGAAACCTCCCTCTCCCCTGGCAACCGCCTCCTCCCAGACTGCCTCAAGGAGTTCTGTGGATGAGGGAAATGCCTCTGTGGGCCCGCCTGGGTCTGCTGTTTCTCAAGAGAGCAGCCAGTCAAGCCCACTGGCAAGTCCAGTTTGTACTTCTGTGCCAACGACGGCAACTCCCATGCCACAAGGAAGTAGCAGCTTCAGTAATGATGCAGCCTTGTCATCTGGTGAGTCTGTCAGAGCGAGTGATGCGGAATGCTCCAAAATACCCCCTGTGGGTCTCAGTCAGACTGCAGTGACGGTTTCCTCCGGGCCGAATGGTGCCAACAGCTTTCCAGCCTTCTCCTCTGCATGTTCCGTGAGAGTCAGTGTTGCTGGTGTCTCAGTCCCTCAGCCAGCAGCAATTGACTCTTGTCAGGTCTCTGTCCCTGTTGCCCCTGCGGTCCCAAGAACAGTTGTTGCTCAGCAGAGTTCCTTTCCCCCAAGCCAGACCCAGCTGCCCCAGGTTCCAAACCCAGTGCCAGCTCCTGAAGTTCCTGACACACCAAACAGACAGGTTCCATGCACGAGTCTTTTGGTCGCTGCAGTGGCACGGCCAGCTCACATCACTGGGGCACCTCAACAGCCAGCTCCACTTCGATTTCCTGGGGTTCGGGGAACTTTGCCTCCTGGCCAGACTGGTGCTTCAACTCAGATTTATCAGACCCCACAGACTGCACAAGCTGCTCAGAACCCAATGGCTGCGTCTGTGCCGAGGCCAAGTCAACCTACCACCCACCCACCCCAACATCCCTCCTCCAGGGTGGAAGTGCCCGTGGTCGATGACGACGATGATGTCCAGATTTTGCCAGGCCAGGAGAAGACAACTCCAATCAGACCTGCTCCAAACAGGAGAGTGAATCCTCCACAGCCTTCGCCCCAGCAAAATGTGTATCAATGGCAGCAACTACAACGGCAGCAGCTCGTCCAACAGCAGCAGCGGCAGCAGCAGCTCGTCCAGCAGCAGCAGCGGCAGCAGCATCCACATCAACATCCACAGCAGCATCCACAGCAGCAGCATTTTCAGCGTATCCAGCAGCAGCAGCAGCAGCAACAGCAGCAGCAGCAGCTGCAGCAGATACAGCCACAGCAGTGCGCCATGGAGAAAGAAGCAGATGCAAGGAAGATGCCTTTAGAGACGGCCAAACTGCGGATTGAGAATGGAGAACTACTAAACTGCTGCAAGATGGCGCTCAATAACAATCTGTCTCTGAACGAAGCAGACCAACAACTGCGAAAAAAATATGTTGATAATATCGATAAAGCACTCTCTAGAGAAGAAATCTCAACATTTCTTAAACACGAGATGCAAGAACGTCTCACTGCTGAAATGCAGATCATGCTTCCGAACATTTCGAAAGTACAACTCAGTGTTCGCTGCCTCTACATTGCCAACGCCATGCAAAATCAGCTGCTGATGCGTCCACAATACCGTTTTCCCACTGCTAACAAAAATCGAGTCGTTTTCCCAGTACAGCCGGAGGTGAGACCTGATGCGATCACCGATATCTGCGCCATGCAACAACCCCTTTCCGGGGATCCAATTACTCCGCCATCGAAAACCAACCTGACCAATGGCGGAGTTCCCCCAGACGTTGAGCGGCCGCCACAAGCCCGGGACAGCAACAACGACTTTGTTCACGAAAGAAGCGATATGTCGAGTTACAAGTCTGATGAAATTTGCTGCATCTGTGGCACGTCAAATCGGAGGAAGAACGTTCGCGCGTGCGCCAAGTGCCTCCGCCCCGCCCACTTGTCCTGTGCCAGGTTGTCAAAGGTGGCCTCTGAGAGAATCCTGGCCTGGAACTGCCCTGACTGCATCCAGATTGATAGTACACCTTACCGTAATGCAGAGGACACCATACCGACATTGGACGCAGTAGGCAAAGTCTACATCATGCGGAGAAGTGGTCGTATCCCACTCAAGATCCCCAAATCCTGCCGAATTGGAGCCGCCTCTGCCCTGTCCGACGCGATTGACCGGGCTCTCGACACCAATGCCGCAGACGATTGGCTCCACCTGTGTTGCTTTGCCCCACTGGCTCTTAGGCTTCAGCTAGACCCTCAAAGCGAGAGCAGATCGACGGTCGCCCAACTGAGGAAAAACATCTCCGCCTATTCCACCCGTACCCCTCTTTTGTCCGTCTCGACCATCTCCCAGCCACAGCCTGCTGCAAGTGAGAGCCATGAAGCATCTGTAAAGAAACTCCGAGCTAGAGTCAACAATAAGTTGAAGGAAGGCGATGTCGCAGCCGCAGTCAGAATCGTCGCATCCAATGATTCTGCCCTCGCTGTGACACCCGAGGTTTTAGCTTCGCTCCGCCTCAAACACCCTGCCGCCCCTTATGACTTAACACCACCAGTCCCAACAACTGGAGTTACTGCTCTACATGCGACGGAGGAAGACGTTATGGCTGCCCTTCGTTCGTTCGCCGGAAGTAGCAGTGGTGGCGTCGATGGTCTCCGCCCTGGCCACATCAAGGACCTCGTCTCGCGATCCACGGCCGAAGCTGGGGCAAGTCTCCGTCGTTCTATCACCAACCTGGTGAATCGTATCCTTGCCGCCGACATCCCGGATGTCGCCAGACAACTTCTCTTCGCTGCCAACCTGACCCCCCTCAAAAAGAAGGATGGTGGGATACGGCCCATCGCTGTGGGCAATACCTTCCGCCGGTTAGCCGCTAAGGTGGTGTGCCGACCGATAGTGCGCCGTCTCAGTGCTGAGTTCAAGCCGGTCCAACTGGGTGTCGGGGTGAGGGGCGGATGCGAGGGTGCGGCTCATGCAGTCCGCAGGTTCGTGGAGCGGCGCGGGGACGCCGGCCCGGCAGTCATCGTGAAGCTCGACATGAGAAACGCATTCAACAGCGTCCGCAGAGACCGACTTCTCGAAGCCTGCTTAAAACGGGCACCGGAAGCCTACCCACTTGTGCACCTGGCCTATCATCGCTCCTCTACCGTTCTTGCCGACGGCAAGGAGATCGAGTCGGCTACCGGCGTTCAACAGGGAGACCCCTTGGGACCTATGCTGTTCGCCGCCACAGTCGACGAAGTCGCCCGTGGTCTCACGTCCGACCTGAATGTGTGGTACCTGGACGACGCCACGATTGGTGGAAACCCTGCCTCCGTCCTGCACGATGTCGAAACCGCCGTTCGCAGACTGAGCTCCCTCGGCCTGGAGGTCAACCCGGATAAGTCGGAAATCGTCAACGTTGGTTTCCCCGCTGAGCAATTCGCCGCCCACTTGGCCAATTTTAGACCTGTCCTGCCTGGTGTCCGAGTGACGGAGCTGGACCATCTGGAACTGCTGGGCTCACCAATTAGTGCGATCGCGACGTCGGCTACAATAGTAAAAAAGACAGATGATCTGCGCTCCATGACGACCCGTCTCGAATACCTCGATTCGCATCCTGCTCTGTTCCTCCTCAGGAATTGCTTCGCGGCGCCGAAACTCCTTTATACACTCCGAAGCTGCCGAGCATACACCGCCGAGGCAGAGCTCCTCGAGTTTGACAGTGTCCTGAAAAAGGCCGCCGAACGCCTCCTCAACATCGCTTTCGACGACACGGGCTGGCGACAGGCGACGCTACCACTGGCTGAGGGTGGCGTAGGCCTTAGGACCGCCAGCGACTTGGCACTCCCTGCTTTCCTGGCCTCTGTCTACTCTAGCGAACGGCTCGTCAAAGCCATCCTTGGCCAAAACACGGACGGCGATTCATCTCCAGTGGACGCAGAGGACGCTCTCGGCCGTTGGAGACAGAAGGGGCTCCCATATGCCGATATCCCGGAATCCCAGCACAGTTGGGATCGCACTGCCAGTCGAGCTGTCGCGAACGAGCTCAGACCCCGTCTTAACCAGCATCGTTTGGTTTGTCTGGGCTCGGCCGCACAACCGAACAGCGGATGCTGGTTACACGCCATTCCCGCCACTTCGCTCGGCACCCTCCTAGACGACGAGACGCTCAGGATTGCTGTCTCTCTCCGCCTCGGCCAGCAGATGTGCCAGAGCCACCCCTGTCGATGCGGCAAGACGGTCGACACCTACGGCTTGCATCCGCTTTCATGCCGCTACAGTGCCGGGAGATTCCCACGCCACGCCGCTCTCAACGATGTCATCAAACGGTCGCTCGACTCCGCAGGCCTGTACTCCGTTATGGAACCGGTTGGCCTCGACAGAGGAGATGG
Organism: Theodoxus fluviatilis; assembly: GCA_034096865.1. NCBI lineage: Eukaryota > Metazoa > Mollusca > Gastropoda > Cycloneritida > Neritidae > Theodoxus > Theodoxus fluviatilis. The sequence continues at coordinate 53,022 of JAWQFJ010016790.1, read as the reverse complement.
GCGACGCCCCGACGGCATGACTGTCTTCCCATTTAAGAACGGCAAGTCACTTGTTTGGGACGCCACCTGCTCTGACTCTTTCGCGCCGTCTTCAATGACAGATTCTGCTATCGACCCAGGGAACGCCTGCCGGACAGCCGAAGGTTCGAAGAGGAGGAAGTACGCCTCTATCTCGGAAAGGTACCACTTCGTCCCGTTTGCTGTTGAAACAACCGGAGTAGTCGGACCGGCAGCAACGGAACTCATCCGAGAGATCGGCCAACGGATTGCACTGTCGACAGATGACTCACGCCAGACACAGTTCCTTTTCCAGAGAATCTCGCTGTCAATTGTGAGGGGCAACGCGTTCGCGATCACATCGTCGGCCAAGCGTGAGGCTGCCCGTGACCCAAAGCCGAGGGGTTTTCCCCGCCCCTGATCCTGGCGGCTGCGTTTAGACAACTTGCCTAAATTGATGTATTCTTTCCCACCTGGGACTTTCTAGGGTTGGGGTGAGAATTGAGCGCTTTTTGCCTCTTCCGAGCACCTACAGATGTAGTGCAGCGCTTCATTTGTTAATCTTCTGCGCCCCATGTTGTGTTGATAGACGCTAAGAAAATGTTTTCTTTGCCATAGACATCGTTTATGCACGTTTAAATGTTTTGATTTCCTGTGTCTGTGACTGTGGAGCGTAGTCGAGTCTAATACACCGTGGCTATATTTCGATGACCATCTTTTGCTGTGTGTTACATCGAATTTTGCAATGACATTGAAGTGTGCATTGTAAATTTGCTGTTTTCTTGAATAAATTTTGTTTCGAAATTCTAAAAAAAAAAAAAAAAAAAAAAAAGAAAGCTTTTGACATGGTGGATAGGGCAACCATTTGGAGAATCCTCAGACACTATGGCATCCCTCAGAAGATCGTCAGCGTAATCCAGAACCTCTATGAAGGCACCAGCTGCAGAGTTGTGCACAACACTGACCTGTCGCCGCCATTTGACGTCAACACCGGAGTGAGACAAGGATGTCTCCTTTCTCCTTTAATCTTCTCCCTGGTGATCGACTGGGTGATGAAGACTGTTACGGACCAACCACGGGGCATTCAGTGGACACTCACTGGCAAACTGGAAGACTTGGACTTCGCAGATGACATCGGCCTCCTGTCACACACCCATGGGCACATGCAAGCAAAGACGGAGAGGCTGCACGACATTGCCAAGACAACAGGACTGGAGATCAACGTCCCCAAGACCAAGAGCCTCCAAGTGAACGCCTCCAGGAAAGATCCCATCACCATTGATGGTCAAGCCATAGAGGACGTCGAACGCTTCCCGTACCTGGGCAGCGTGGTCAGCAAGACTGGAGAGACAGATGAAGACGTGAGAGCCAGGATAGGCAAAGCACGACACGCCTTCGTCACCCTGAAACCAGTGTGGAGAAATGAGAGCCTCAGCCGTCACACCAAACTGAGGATCTTCAACACAAATGTTAAATCTGTGCTGCTCTACGGATCTGAAACCTGGAGACATACCAAGAGCATCGGCCACAAGCTGCAAGTCTTCATCAACACCTGCCTCCGCCAGATCCTGCGTATCAGATGGCCAGAAAGAATCTCCAACAAAGAACTCTGGCAACGTACCAGGCAGGAATCGATCGTCAACGCCATCCAAAGAAGGAAATGGAAGTGGATCGGGCACACCCTGCGCAGAAACGATGCCTGCATTCCACGCCACGCCTTGGACTGGAACCCTCAGGGTAAAAGGAAGCGTGGTCGACCAGCACTGACCTGGAAAAGAACCCTACAGGCAGAGCTGAGGACAGTCCGGATGACATGGGGAGAGGCAAAGAGGGCAGCCCAAGACCGACAGAGGTGGAGACTTGCAGTGAAGGCCCTATGCTCCGACCGGAGCGAAGAGGACTAAGTCAAGTAAGTCAGGCCGACTGGGACAGCAGCGCACATAACAAACTTCATGAATTATCTCTGTGGGGGGTGAGCGACTCTCCCCCACATCGCTCACACGAAGAGAGGAAGTTGTGCTCTGCCGTTCCCGGATCGGCCATTCTGTTCTGACCCACTCCTATTTGTTGTGGTCGGAGCCTCCACTGGAGTGCCGCACCTGCCAGTGCAGGCTCACCATGCGGCACGTTCTGTTGGAGTGCCCTCGATCTACGGAGTGGGTCGAGCAGTCTGTCTAACATTTTTTAAGATTCTCTAGCTGTGATTACATTTTTGATAATCTTCTAATTGCACATTTGTATACAGTGGAAATATGTTGTAGCGTGGAATGGCTTTCAAGGCTCATAAGCCCTTGGGCTCCATCCATCCATTTCTAAGTGCTTTGTGCGTGAAGAGGGAAATCGAGATGTGAATGGTTGCCCTATCGCCCTCTGTGCTTTTTCGGGTTTGAAGGTTCTACATAGCCTCTGCGGGCTGATGGTCAGTGGGTCTCGATTTAATGGATTTCATGTCACTGGTTAGGTGAAATGTACTAGACTTCACTGTCGTGAAGTGTTTTTATATCTTGGTAAAGATGGGCGTTTCTTAACGTTGTGGCCTTATATAGCCTACAAGGCTGATAGGCACTTAAACTCCATCCATCCATCCATCCATCCATGTCCTGCAGAAAAGTGTATGGATTGCAAGTCCACAACTGACATATCAGTCATTCACATTTCATTTGTTAATGCAATTTTCTTTTAACTTCTAGAATATCATGATGTCCTTTTGACTTGATTTTATGCTAATTAATGTTAGCTTTGAAACACTGCTCTGTACTTTCATCCCTTAGGAAACTGGAATAATCTCCTGCTCATGCCTGATGACTCTTTATCCTTAAAGAAGCATAGCATGCACATTAATGTTATTTGCCAATGCCACATAAATATAGGTTTATACCTTCACTGATAAACGAATCAGATCTTAGAGAATGTGCATTATTTCGTGTAACATTTACAGGCCGGTGTCCCTTACCTGCGTGGCATGCAAACATATGGAGCACATTGTGGTGAGTGCCCTGCTGCAGCATTTTGACAACGACATTCTCGACGATAAACAACATGGCTTTCGTCGTGGTCGATCCTGTGAGATGCAGCTCCTGGATTTTACCGAAGAGCTCACGAGCAACCTGGAAGGAGGGAAGCAGACGGACGTGCTGATCATGGATCTGGCGAAAGCGTTTGATCGCGTCAACCACAGCCTGCTGACCCACAAACTCCGAAACTATGATGTCCAGGGCGCTGCTCTCGCGTGGATCCAGAGCTTCCTTCAACGCCGGCGGCAGGCTGTGGTGGTGAACGGCAGTCGCTCCTCCTTCGTTGACGTCCGCTCAGGGGTGCCACAAGGCTCGGTTCTCGGGCCGACGCTATTTTTAGCCTCATCGACAAGGTCGAGGCTGTCCAGTGACGTGCTGCCCGTTTCGTCTGCAACCGCTACCATAACACTTCAAGTGTCAGCCAGATGCTGGACTCCCTTGGGTGGCAGTCCCTGGAGGAACGCAGGAAGCTTGCTCGCCTGTCGATGCTGTATAAGATCAAACACAGCATCGTCCATTGTCCTGGCATCAAGTCAAAGCTGGTTCCCTCACCACCACGCCAGCGACGACGTCATAGCCAGCAGTTCAGCCTCATCACCTGCGGAACGCAGTACTGGAGTGCAGCCTTCCTCCCCAGAACAATAAGGGACTGGAATGCCCTGTAACCTCCAGCCGTGGTTGAGGCCAGCACTGTCGACACGTTCGTGTCGCGTGCCTCCCGCTGGGACGGGACAACTGTGACTCTTCCCCCCCACATCCCCAGACTCCCCAACCTGTAAAAAATTCACGTGCCAAAGTAATCACTATTGATGATCGTGGGCAGGAACGGAAAGAAGAAGAACATTGTGACAATGCTGCAGTTTTACCTCCTCAGGAGTGGGTATTCCACGTATGAGTACTGGTCTCCCATCTTTGGAATTTACGTCCAGCTGAAATTAAAATAGAGGAAGTACTAGTGAGCTGATAGTCAAATGTGAAATTACTATGTGTTAAGTTCCATCTGTGGTGTACATGCATTAAAGTGTAATGTCTCACAACATCTACATATGCCCCTTGTTGCCTATCACATTCCATCCCCTCTGTCAGCGAAGCCCCAGCGACTCTCTCACCTTTCCCTCCTTTGAATAACTGCTTCACATGTAAAGGCCAAGGAGGGAAGTGCTCCTTACAGTTCCCCATAGTTACTTTATGTAGAGAAATGAGTAGGAAAACTAGAAACCTTTCCCACATTTTGACCTGGCAGTAAGGAACATATGGGGAAGGTAACTATGGTGGTGTATATCATAGGATATTTTCATTTAATGATTTTGTCCTTTTTGAGATTAAAAAAACTGGGTTTAAATCATTATTAATGAACAAAAAGTGCTCTTTCTAATTTTGCATATTTCATATAATCCTTTTCACAGCATTGCACTCTTACCCCTTCACACACAATAGGAAGCTTTCCACCCACGAGAGTTCTTGGAGTCCCTATCCCCAGGGTTGCGCAATCTTGTCCTCTTTTGGGTGTTCCTGGTGTCACTTCTGGAGGAGTCCTCAGAGATTCCTGTTCAATGAGAGCCATCTGCACCAGATTTTAAGACGGAGGAAGGTTACTCTTAACAGCATAAGTAGCTTCAGGTAGTTTCAATTCAATCGACCCATATGTTGTTACTTTTTAGTAGGAGTAGCAGTAGTGGTAGAGGTAGAAGTAGCAGTACAGGCAGCAGTATGATAAAAAATATCTATCTTGATACATTTAGGTAATGCCAGGGTTGGTCAGATGGCTAGGGAGATGGCAACTGGGGTGGCCATGGAGTCCTATTCTGGCATGGCAGTCTCTGCAGCTCTCTCCACACACAAACTGAGGATTGAGAGCAAGAAGCAATCTGCCCCCTCTGCCTCCTCCTGTTCTCCAGTCACCAGTTGCTCTAAACTTCACTCTTCTGAATGCACTCATCAATGTCACCTTTCCAACTGCTGCTGTCATCAGTAAATTGTTCCCAGCTGTCTTTGGTGATGCAGAGACCTTTGTAACACAATTGTGGGCAGCCAATTGGTCAGGAGCCTTTGCTGCATCCCCATTTGTTTTTTTGGCTGCTATTTAAATACCTTGCAGACACCAGTATACTACCTGGAATCACATCTGACATTCAGGTACCATATGTTCTGCCATCCCTTTGATTGGTGGCAAGAGACTGTCTTCTCTCAGTCTGTTAGAAATTTAGGCGTCATGTTTGACGATGATCTGTCAATGAGATCTCATGTCAACAAAGTCTGTCAGTTAGCATATTATGAGCTAAAGAAAATTAGTACCATTCGTCATTATCTTTCTCAGCAGGCCACCACAACGCTCATCACATCACTTGTTCTGTCTCGTCTCGACAATGGAAACTCTCTTCTCGCTGGCATCCCTGACACTCTGCTTAACAAACTCCAGAAAGTTCAGAATTGTGCTGCTAAGCTAGTTTTTCGATGTCCCAAGCGTACCCATGTCTCATCACTCCTACATACGCTTCACTGGCTCCCCATCTCTCAGAGGATAGATGATAAATCTGCTACTTTGTGCTTCAAAGCCATCGACAACACCGCACCACACGCTCTTACAGAAATTCTTGCAGCATACACGCACTCCAGATCTCTACGCTCAGCTGCTGACTCTAGAATGCTTAAGTCCCCAACCGTAATAAGAAAACTCAAGGACAGCGTGCCTTCTCCTATATTGGACCTGTAACCTGGAATAGTCTCCCTCGCTCAATCCATCATTCTGACATTCTGCACCACTTTAAAAGTGCTCTAAAGACCCATCTCTTCTGATCCGCCTTTCCCGCTGAGCTGCTTCGCCTTATTTGACCTGGCCTGCAAGTGCTGTGTATATTGTATAGTTTGTTCTATTTGTTCTATTGGATCTTAGTATTTGTTTTTTGTTTATGTGTGTAGTGTGTGAGTTTTTGTATGAATGTGGTGTTGAGTGGTTGTATGAGTTTTGATTCTTTGGATTGTAAACGCCATGAGCTTGAATATCAAGGAAAGGTATGTGCGTATGCATAAACTATTATTATTATTAAGGGGCAGGAAGCTAGAATGGAGTGTCACATTACAGGACACAACACATTCGTTTATCTGTTGACCTTCGAACATTCCTGTACACCCTTTCCTTCACCTCAACGGTTTGAGTACATTCAGCAATTTCAGTCACCAGCATTGAACTTCAAGTAATTTACTACGTATCTGTATGAGAAATACAGTACATGTACATTCCTCTCGGTAATCAGAGCTTGTTAGGGATCCCCCTGTGGGTTTGGGGTAAGAATTGACCCACCGCGTCTCCCTATGCAATTCGTAAGAGTCGAATAACTAGGGACACTGTGACCAGATTTGCTTTTACTCTGGAATGTTCTAGTGATATTCGTGCTTAATGGCCTTATATAGCCTACAAAGGCTGATAGGGTGTAAAACACCATCTATCCATCCACTTTGTCTGAGGAGGCCGTGCCACAGTGGGACTGGGCCACTCCAGAGAAGGTCCCCTAGCCATGTGACCTACCACGAGACAATGGAAGCCCATGGTCTCTTGAGGCATTTGATTGCCTACTAATGTTATGTTATGAATTACAAATACATGCTTTTGTCTTTGCTGATGAAAGAAAACAGATTTCAATAAAGCGCAGCATTAAATTTGGACACCACGGCACTCTTACCAGCTGAGTTTGATTCATGTTTGGAGGGGTTTCGAAGTCCTCAAAGCTGAAGCTCATGCCATCCATCAGCTGAAATCACAACAGAGGTAAGATTATTTAGGTGAAAATCTTGACAGCCTTGAGCATGTCTAAATGTCATGAGTATAGACAGACACACACAGATTCAACTGCAAAGAAAGGGATTCGTGGTTTTGAGTGTTATAACAAACTAAAAAAACTTAGCCCTTTTTGTGATAAAAACTTGATCAGATTTTTGTTTTCAGAAAAAGCTTTGACTGAAATCGATATATCATTTCACCCTCTTGACAACAACAGTGGGCTCTTATGTCCGCATCAGGAGCGTATTCTTTTCTAGGTGTGCTCTGAGTCAACATTTCAACGATTTCATCATCCATGTTTTGAGTGGTAAAAAGTTTCATTGGTGACTGAAAAAAAAGACGAAACGGAATGTTCGTGACCTAGTGGTCAACGGCAAAAATTGGTTCAGAAATGATTAACTGGCAAAGCATGTGCATTGGCATGATGATACAAGTTAGGAGCCTTTTTGTGCACTGCTAAAGTGAAATAGTATTTTACATCATCCTTTACACAAAACTACTCAGTGTGATGTAAGCCTTCTAATACGTCCCGCTGGAATATCTCCAGCCATAAGTTAGTGCTTCCTCAGTTGTCAGTCAAGATGAGGTACCCAAGTTCAATCCAGATGGCATGTGCATTGGAAGGGTCAATCAGTAAACTCAGCAAAACGACTGGTGAGGTTTTTTTTAAACAGTGTGTTTCCTTCAGGCAAATTAAATATAAGTAAAACCTGACTTACACCACTGTGGTTCTATCTCTTCTGAAAAGTCCACATGAGGTAAAGAGCCACTCTGTTGATCCAACAGCCACACAAACAACAAATACCATGTTCTTGCAGATATGCGTTCTTCATGACAATATATTTCTATGGTTTCATTGAGCAATCACCAGTTGGGAAAGACGGTGTAACACGAAAATAAATTGTAGGAAGCAGCTGAATGTAACGAAATACTGTCTCGAGTAAATAACTGAGACTTTTTCCACCAATGACTGGATTCCTGTTCAGTCCACATCCCATGCAATGTTCAACAAATAAATGCTCTAACCTCATCTCCCTCATTTCCAGCAAACTCCATTGCTTGATTTTCAGCAAATTGGATTGATCGCTCATTTCCAGGCATTGCTCCTTGATTTTCAGGCATTGCTCCCTCATTTTCAGGCATTGTTCCCTCGTTTCCAGCAAGCTGAACAGCTGCACAGCTGGCTGCTGAGGTCTGCATGTCAGTAAGTGCAGGATAACCTTGTGCAGTGAGGGCAACTTGACCTGGGTGCATCATCTGAAGCAGGAATCAGTCCAAAGACGGTTAATGAGATATATCAGATATATCCCTAGCACACAATGGATACATCAATGATACCTCATGAATAAAGTATGAAATGCACGTTATACCAGGGGTATTACAAAGATGAAATGTAAAATAAGAAGAAACAATGAAACAAAAAAGGTGACTGAGGGCTTGGTGTTTATTTCTCTATTTGACGATTGGAGAGTTCTAAGAGCTGGTTGGAAATGTGGTTGGTAACAAGTTTGTTTTCGCACATGTATGAGTTGGGCTCAATTGTCCAGGATGGTTTGAATGCATGGTTGGACCAAAATGATCTAATCCTGACCCAATGCTCTGGTGTCTCCGTGTCCTGTAGTCTCTTTGGCTGCTTCTGGTTGTCCCTGGTTGAGATACTGAAGCAGGCCCCGTAAGCCCACCAGCCAGGGGTTCCAGATGACGAGTGGCATTGAGCGGCTTCAGCTGTATGCTATTCTTCATACTGAATTTCACCATTTGTTGATGACTGAATGGCTTATGTGAAATGACCTTGCCCTTATCGTGCCGGATGCTGTTATAACAACAAATATTTTCCACTTTTGTTTTTCTTCATCTTAAAAAAATTGTTGAATAAGTCCAGTCTAAATTTTCTTCTTAAGTTCATATCAACTGATATTTAGGTTTTTAATTTCTGTGCACATTTGTTTATAGAACTACTTATACATAATTTTGAGGAGAAAATCTCATCATAACATTCAACAAATGCATGACTTACCTGAGCTCCTGTTGCTCCTCCACTCTGTGCCCAAGGCTGGCAAGCAGTGATGGAAAACAATTATTCACTGACATGAAATTCACATCATTCTGACCTTTTTCACTCCATCAATAAATTCACAGTATCAATCTGTGAAATATAAATGGGAGCTTTTTTCATTAATGTATGACAGCAGCTAACCGGACACTGACTTTTCATTCAGTGGCACATTAGAGTGACCTGAGAAGATGACTATCATAGCTGTCCCATTAGAGGTAAAAGCAAGTGTAACAGAGCCACTTGATGCCACCACAGCAGCTGGAACACCTGGCCTGATCCAGTAGCTCAGCCATGGTCAGCCCAAAGCAGACAAAGAGGCTACCAGGGGCGAACCAGAATGGAATCAGATCATTTAGATCAAACCATGATATTTTTCTTGTAACGTCATACAATGACAACTTACATTATAGTATACTATAATTTTGTGCATCAATCATTGTCAACATATTTCCAGAATACAGGTGTGCGTGTGTGTGTGTGTGTGTGTGTGTGTGTGTGTGTGTGTGTGTGTGTGTGTGTGTGTGTGTGTGTGTGTTTGTGTGTGTGTTTCGGCTGGATAGAGGTAATATTATCATCAACATCCTGTTCTTTTTCCATGAAAATGTCACGCTTCGTGATTCATGACATGCTCAAGGTATATGGTATATTGAAAGAATTACAAGATTAAAGTTCCAATTTTAGTCAGTCAGTGTCAAGATTAACAGTATAAGGAGAAATACAGACTGACTGAAATAAAATGTTAGACTACCAACATATCAATCCTAGCGATAAGCCCCTTTTCATCCAACAGAACCCCGAACAAGTTCACACAAAATTATGTTTTTATCCTGCAACCACACTCATGACGGGCATGCAGATATTGCAGGAAACAAATATCACAATGAACAGATGCTTTTTCATTCAGTATGTATTCTTACCTCTGGACAAGGGCTTTTGCCTCCACGAGTGCGCCCTCCTTTGTTCCTGGAGCCAGGGGGTCTACCACGCCGCTTGCCTGCAGGCTTGGGAGCAGACGGGGCAGTGAAAGCAGACGGGGCAGTGGGGGCAGACGGGGCAGTGGGGGCAGACGGGGCAGTAGCAGCAGATGGGCAAGTGGGAGAGGACGGGGCAGTGGGAGTGGATGGGGCAGTGGAAGGAGATGGGGCAATTGGAGCGGATGTCTGCTGCGGTATGGGGTTGATTGCCAGTGGCTGAAATTCAGAAAGTAAACAACTGCTTGGTGATGATGTATAAACATCCACGAGAAAGCAAGAAGCGTGTGAAGGTTGACTGGGAATGGGGCAAGTCCCACTACAGAGAAGTCTGACTAAATGAGAAAACAGGATTATCAGAAGACCAGCAGAAGTATCCTGTCTATGACCTTATTTGACCTGGGTGTGCTATGGTTATCCAATGGCATCACAGTTTATAGTTAATTCACTCTGCATCTCTATATCTGACAAATAATGCATCACTCAATCGTTCAAATGACCGTCACTTGGATCAGAGCGCAAATAGGGAAATGATGTGGCTGTCATTGCAACATTACATTTCTCCACAAAATACTCTTAAATAGATTTTTGAAATCAGCAAAATGGACCTAATCTCTGAGACTCGCCGAATGCAAATCTGTGCTCGGATTTAAAAAAAAAGCTTTTCCTGTTCTGGAGCCTTTAGTCAACATATGACAAATTATGCATAGCTCAACTGCTCAATGAAAGGACATAACTGATTGTTCTGTGAATAGCAACATCATATTCCTTATACAGAAACATTACATTTTCTTTATTTAAAAAACCTTCTCCATAGAAATAAATTATTAAAAGAGCCTTTAGCCCTCTTTAAAGGCACACATGGATTCCAACTCTGTGGTCATTTTTGTTTTAGCTTTCTTCATTCTGGAGCCTTTAATGGACAATTTTTTTCTTCTCTTTTCTATACATGTATTTAGACTGCAAGTGCATCAAATATGTCACTTTTACAACATGCCTGTGAATTTTCTCCACACAATGATCTGTTATGGACATTTGTATCACCCACGAATTGGCGAGTACGTTTTCCATCTATGATGTTTGGTTCAGGAATAAAGCTCATTTGAAAACGCATCACTGAATTTGCCTGTCTTTATCCGCAAAATGAAAGAACTTCATTCAATTATGACACTGAAGAAAGATTGCTACAACACATGTATAGAGTTTATTGTACAAGTACCTACATACAAGAACTCTGGCATACATGTGGTTGCATTTTGACGAGTGGGTGTGCATGTATGCTTATGTGCATGTACATGTAAAAACAAATAGACCTTATCTGCACACAATGTTGCACATCGCCATTAGGGCGTTTGTTGTTGATCAACCAAGTGCATGGACAGGGTTGCACGGCAAGGGAAAGTAAAAGTATTTCATTTAATTCATTAGTAATACGAGAGAGAGAGAGAGAGAGAGAGAGAGAGAGAGAGAGACAGAGACAGAGAGACAGAGAGACAGAGAGACAGAGAGAGATAGGGGGAGAGAGAGAGAGAACTGAACTGAACTTCATTGCTGAGGCTATCAATCGGCCCATTGCAACTACAATTATTTAACAATGATACAGCATATCATCAAAGGTTTCATATGACATATAAATTTTGTGTCCTCTGTGGCTCACGAGTAATACGATTAATCACCCATCCAATTTACATTTGCGAAACTTCATTGCATAAAATATGCACATTGCAAGTGACCTCAATTTCATTGGATCAGAGTCTTGCGTAATTGAAGTACAAAGTCGAGAGAGAGAGAGAGAGAGAGAGAGAGAGAGAGAGAGAGAGAGAGACAGACAGACAGACAGACAGACAGACAGACAGACAGACAGACAGACAGACAGACATAATGAGAGAGAGAGAGAGAGAGAGAGAGAGAACTGAAGGAGCGAACCAGTGTATTTTCTAGGCTTGCAGCCCATCACAAGTACAATGATGCAATACACTGTTAAATAAAATACATATTGGACACTAATACTATGTGTCTCAATGACTCCTTGTAATCAAATACTGAGAACTGTTATATAATGCTCTTTATTGCTCTTTGCTTATTCTAGAAAAAAAATCATTATGTGTATTCTTCAAGATTGCCTTCTTTCTTCTCATATGAGAGAGAGAGAGAGAGTGAGAGAGAGAGAGAGAGAGAGAGAGAGAGAGAGAGAGAGAGAGAGAGAGAGAGCAGATGAGGCAGAAACTACTGGATGCATGTTTTGCAGGAAACTTTCATCAGGGGTCCGAGTGACAATATACAAACTGATAAGTGAAAGCCCTCACTAGTAACTGTGACTCTTGCATTTATGGTGCATTTGATAATCAACAAATATATATTTTTTCCAGTATACTCTTAATAATGCCTAACAACACTTAGTATTACTACAAATCCTGTGAAACCCAGTACATAGCACCGCCCAGATTGTGTGTGTGTGTGAGTATGTTTGTGTGTTTCTGTGTGTGCGCGTGCTTCTGTGTGTGCGTGTTTCTGTGTGTGTGTGTGTGTGTGTGTGTGTGTGTGTGTGTGTGTGTGTGTGTGTGTGTGTGTGTGTGTGCTGGTGTTGTTTTTAGGTATAGACTCACTAGCCGAATTTCGAGTGGCTGGAGGGTTCCATCTGGCATTAATTGAAGATACACGATGGATTCCTGGTTTTCGGGGTCAGCATCAGATGGGTTTTTCTGGAAATGGAGAGAGCAAAATTGTTTCATTCACATACTAACGGAAGTTCACAGAGATGAATGATTGAATGGATGAATGAATGGATGGATGGATGGATGGATGGATGGATGGATGGATGGATGGATGGATGGATGGATGAATTAATGAATGATACATCAGTTGGGAAGACAAAGTGATCAATCAGGAGGTACTCTGACATGCCAAACAGCCTTGATTATTCTAGCCCAGCTGAGGTGGACTGGCCATGTTGTGAGAATGAAAGAAAGCCACTCACTAAAGCAACTCCTCTGTGCAGAACTAACTCATGGCACATGTCAGCAAGGTGGTCCAACCAGACGTTACAAGGACGTACTATAAAAACGGCTGGCAATGAACCTCCAGGTTTTGGTATTTAATAAATTATAAAAGATCGGGTTCGAACCCGCAACCTCTCGAGAAAAGAGGGGGAAAAAACACACACAAAAAACCTGGTCGGGTTCGATCCCGCAACCAGTCGAAAAAAGTGGGGGGAAAAAAGTTTCAGCACAGATTCGAACCCATTTACGCATGACCTAACATTTCAATAGTCCAACGCTCTACCAGATGAGCCATTCGGGAACTGTCATGACTAAGTGTTTGTAAAGCAATTATAACGTTCTTTCAGTAAAGCCCCTTGGTTCGTATTTTGCACTGTAAATTGTAGAAAAATGGATGATAGTTCATGAAATTTGAGTGGTCTTGTACATTTTAGGATACTCAAGGTCTATTTCTGCCAAGTTTAATATCGATTCACTGCCACTAGGCCACGCGAAGAAGAACTTGGTAGTGTTTTGCTCAAACGGAGTGGCTGTTCAAAGAGTCGGACAGGCCGCGCGGGTGAACAATTTTGCCTGTAAAACGGTACTTTTTAAAGCAAAGGCGATTTTTTTTCTAGGGAGGATCACGAAAACTATTTATGTAATTGGTGAGCGCTCGTACAGCGTGGAAGAACGCTGCGGGCAACGGGAGTGAAGGAAAAGGCGAAATATATCGCCATTCCGTCAACTGACACTTTAGGGGGATGTTTTCGAGTTTACGACCAAAAAAGGTCACTTTCTTTTCAAACCTTGATTCTGAAAATTTGATACGTTCAATCAGACCTACCTTCCAGTAAGTGTGCAAAATGTCAAGGAAATCCGTCCAGAAGTTTTTGAGATATCAGCCGTTAAGTCGGGACTGACAGACAACACCCAGACACACAGACAGAAAGATAAAGCTGTGAGGACCTCCAGTAAACCTGGAGGGATAAAACACTGCAATCCTGCAGCATTTCTATTATCGGGTGGGAAGCCTTGACTGCTGACGGTACACTCTGAGGCAGCTTAAAGGCACCAAGGCCTTTGGAGTGCCTCACCAGCTTTGACCAGAAACTCCAGGCCAGAAAGACCAGATTTAATCCTGCTGCTGGACATCCCTGTTCATTAGTTTGGACTGGTCACCAGGGATGAAAAGTGGGTAACCAAAAAAAGCCTGAACTTTTTTTCGGGTATGCAATATTGAAGCGGCGAAGTACGGGGGTGGGGTGGGGGGGTGGGGGGAGAAGTCTATGAAGGCGCAAAGCGCTGAACCGACGCCGCAAAGCGGGGGGGGGGGGAGATCTTGCCTTTGAGGGCCTTCATTTCCATACTCGGAAAGCCAGTCTCCTTATTAAAAAAACCTCAACCCTCTAAAAAGTCCGGACAACTGACCCAAAAAACCCAGAAAAACCTGAAAAGTCTGAAAAATTTCATCCCTGGTCACACATGAGATGACACTAATGTCATCTTCACTACACAAATGACTTTTGATAATGATGACTGATCATTGATTTCGATGCAAATTCTGATGATGATGACAATTAATCAGATGATAACGACAATGATTCAGATGATTATTCTGATGATGACAATGATTCAGATGATAATTCTGATGATGATGATAATGACAATGATGAGGAATGATGATGATGACGACATCATGATTCTGATGATGACGATTTTGAAGATGATGATGACGATGACGATTCTGAAGACGATGCTGCTGCTCAAGATGTTGCTGCTGCTAATGACGATGATTTTAATGATGAAGACCCTGAGGATGCTGATGATGCTGAAGATGCTGCTGCTAATGATGACGATGATGATGATGATGATGACTTTGATGATGATAATGCTGAAGATGATGATTATGATAATTATTATTATTATTATTATTATTATTATTATTATTATTATTATTATTATTATTATTATTATTATTATTATTATTATTATTTTGATGATGATGATGATGATGATGATGATGATGATGATGATGATGATGATGATGATGATGATGATGATGATGATGATTTTGATGATGATGATGCCGAAGATGATGATTTTGATGATGATGATGCCGAAGATGATGATTTTGATGATGATTATTTTGATGATGATGATGATGATGATGATGATGATGATGATGATGATGATGATGATGATGATGACGACGACGATGATGCAGATGATGATGCAGATGATGGTGATGATGATGATGATGATGATGATGATGATGATGATGATGATGATGATGATGATGATGATCACAATTCTGATTATGATTCTGATGATGACAACTCTGATTATGATTATGATGCTTTTGATGATGATTCTCATGATTTTGATGATAATTCTGATGATGATGAAGACTGTGTGTGTTTTTGTGTCTGTCTGCAAGTGTGCATGTGCGTGTGTGTGCATGTGTGCACACGTGTGTGTGTGTGTGTGTGTGTGTGTGTGTGAGTGTGTGTGTATGTGAGTGTGAGTGAGTATGAGTGTGTGCTGTTTTCATGCTTAGCCTCACTTTTTGAAGAGTGAGCAACTCGAGGCTGCCGTCTGGCAATACTTGAGCCACCAACGGGAATTCCAGGTTTTCTGAGATGGAGTCAAATGGGTTGGCCAACTGAAAGAGGAGGGAGTGAAACTGTTTCATTAACATAATAAACTACAGTTCAATGGAAAGGAATGGATGGATGGATGAACAAATGGTAAATGAATAAGACGAAAGGATGAAAGGTTCGGGAGGGGGTTTGGAAGGATCCCAATTAAAGCAGCAAGTACATAAGGGCGTTCGCACATACATTCTCATGTATGTTTGCAAGATGTAAACATGTATGAATGTATGTGTGCAAATGTGTGTGTATGCATGCATGTGTGTATTCAAATATGAGTGCATACAGGTAAGGTCCTGTGTCCACAAGCATACATGTGAGAAATGTTTGC
Source organism: Theodoxus fluviatilis (assembly GCA_034096865.1). Lineage (NCBI taxonomy): Eukaryota > Metazoa > Mollusca > Gastropoda > Cycloneritida > Neritidae > Theodoxus > Theodoxus fluviatilis. Next base: position 37,243 of record JAWQFJ010016790.1, on the reverse strand, counting down.
TGATATTGTGCATTATCCTTTTTATCACCAAAGAGCTGTCATTAGTACGGCAAGTTTTATTAATGGGAAGAATGGCAGAGAACTGTTACATTTCAAAAGGCTCCTCTACTTACATGTAGTTTCAGCATAAATGGTACATTTGACTTACTTGACTTATTCCCTTGAGTTCCTTGTGGAGCATAGGGCCTCAGCAACAGTCCTCCAGCGTACTCGGTTCTGGGCAACCTTCTTCAGCTCTCCCCATGGTACATTTGATATTAACATCATTTACCCCAAAGTGTCTTCTATGCTTTATTACTCGAGAGACTGAACAGTCTGCTTTAAATAATGAAGATTAAAATTATGTATATGCCTGTATTCTCAGTGATCTGTAAGTACCGTCTTCATCAATGAAGCAACTTACCTTATAGGTAAGTATCATCACGGGGTAATTGTTTGGAGCCTCATACTCAATCTGAAAGGACCAGAGGAATGCATGGTAACCTAATCACTTCCGTTGTCTCCTCAGACTGATGCTGGCCAACACGGTCGCAGAACTTTTTTGGTTACTTTTAGGGTTTGGCTCTGAATGTGGAGCGTCTTTTGTTTTCCAAATGCACGTGCATTGCATGCTATGCATATGATTTATTTGTTTGCGTCTAGACCCACTGGTTCCACATGCTGCCACATCAAATACATCTGCAAGCATGACATGATACTGTGGGCACTGACCTAGGCAGCTATTAGCTACTGGCTGAGGACCAGAGTTTTTGGAGGAGCACTTGCACAGAACATGAAGACTACTAAAGGGGAAGAGGCAAACTCAAAGGCCACAGGCAATGGCCTCAATTCTCTCCCACCAGAACTCCCAGGGTTCAAATGTCCCACATGTGGGAAAGCTCCCTGGAAAGTGGAGCTAGTCAGACTAGGACACCAGTGTTCCATCTAGCACCAGCACTCAAGTCAAAATGGTGGCCAACCAAAAAGCACAAGCTAGCTTCTCTTCTTCCTCCTACAGGACACTTAATCATAACTTGATATTCAAACAGAGGAAAAAAGCTTCAAGGGAATAAAATGCCACTGCGACAAAAAAACCATCTCACTTGCTGAGGTTGTGCCATGTTGAGGTGGGAGTCAGAGATAGACATTGTCACCCCTTCTTCACTCTCTTGGTTTGTCTGCTCTGGCACAGGCTGCATGAAAGTATGCAGATAATAAATTCAATCCCTTATTTCCATAGTTCACACACACATACACAACCACACACACACACACACACACACACACACACACAGAGACAGAAACACACACACACACACACACACACACAGAAACACAAACACACACACACACACACACACACACACACACACACACACACTATAGTGTCAGCATGAGTCATGACATTACTTATTTTTATATTTCTAAAACTGATGTGCATTATACATGTCTGATGTTCGTCCATCGGGATCGATGAGGACCATAGATGTCATCATTTCATGTTTGTGGGTCCTCAGATGGCTCACATGTACATTTCACAAGAAACCCTAGTTAGTCTGATAATAGTATATAACAGAAACAACAAAGAACTTTCAAAGAATAAAATGCCAGATTTTTACTATCAACACTGACTCACCTGCTGTGTGCACTGCTCGTCAAAGATATTGTCAGGTAAAGATGGTGTCACTTGCACTGCCTGGGGCTGAAGAAAAATTTTTCAGGAAATTGGTTCCATAAAATTCTTCAGTTGGTAAAAACGCTTTGGAGTAGCACAAGTTTATTGCCCGAGGGCAACACAAATCAAAATACAATAATAACAAATCTACTCAATATTTCCCTACAACTCGTGACAAAAATCAAAATATGATCTGAATTAACACAAAGACTACTCTGGAGATCCAGAACCAAGTGAAAAAATTATCAGTGAAGCTCAACTTACCCATGGACTGACTTTAATGCCCTCCACCATATGCATGCTTAATGAATGAGATATGTGCCCATTTGACCAATTTTGTGTTTTGTTTTATTCCAACATGCACCTGTATCTTGCACATTTCATTGTTGCTGAAAGTGTACGTTTTCTGCTGTGCAAGAGACGCCTGATATGGATTGGCCATGTCTGCTTCACAGAGGATGGTTGCATCCCAAAAGGCTCTTATGTGGCTGTCTGATCACGGCATTTTAATAAGATGGCCACCCCTGACTGCACTACAAAGATGTCTGCAGAAGAGATTTGAATTTCAAACGCATTAGGTAGACAGCTCGGAGCATCTTGTGGACAACCACAACTGCTAGAGAGCTGCTGTCAGAGAGGGCATCAGAAGAACCAAAGCAAGGAGAAGCTTTCATGGGTTGACCATAGGAACCATAGGAAGTGGGGCAGGGACAGACCAACTTCCTCTTCACTGTCCATCTTCATCTGCAGAGGATGGAGGAGGGACTGCCAGTCCTGAAATGGACTGGTCAGTCACTCCAGATGCTGCCCATGAATGGAATGAATCACCAGGCCTGAACCATGGTCTCATGAGACCAATGGAAGTCAATTAAGAAAAGTGAACAAAGAATTGCCTACCAAGTGGGATAAATAAAGTACACCTACCTACCTCTCTGTCTGTCTGTCTGTCTGTTTGTCTGTCTGTCTCTGTCTCGGTCTCTGTCTGTCTGTCTGTCTCTATATATCTACTACACATTTGGTCTTCATTGTCTTTGGGTCTGTTGAGTGGCGTCTGGCTAGAACAATGTGGAACAGGTCTGTCATTGACAAATTATTTGCAGGGTAAAAGAAAAAGAAAAAGGTGGAGAAAAATCCATGAATGTAGACTGGAGTTAAAGCTCTCATGTTGATAGCCCCGGACAGAGGGTCATGGGCAAGGCAGCACAAAGTGTTATCAAGCAAGAAGAGTGACAAGAAACTTCCAGAGAAGTGAGACAACTGACACTCCTCAAAGGAAGAGCCCCACCTACAAATGTTTTGGCCCTGTCAACATTTGTAGTCAAGGGATCTTCCTCTGGAGACCACTAGTTGTCTTGCTTCTCTGGAAGACTCGTGTCCTCCCTCCAGCCTGGTTATTTTTCAAGCACGGAGGAGGACTAAAAAACCAAAGCATGAGGGATGTGGGGTGTATTTCAAAGAAATGATATGCCTCTTTTGGTCCATGCCTTCACTCACCTGTGTGTACCATTCCTTGTCTTGGAAAGGGTCTTGATAAGCCATTGTCACTTCTCCAGCATTGTAGGCTGTCGGCTGTACTGGCTGAGCCTGCAGGGAAGTACTCAAACGATCAATGACTAGTTTCAATGGGAAATACACTTGAAAAATAGCACAGTCCCTTATCCAAGAGCCACATCATTTCAGATACTTCTTCCTTTTTTTACATCATCATCTTCTTCATCGCTCCCATCATCCACCCCCCTCCCTCTCTCTTGTTGCATCTTTACGTTCTAACCGTGAGGATGAATAATAGATATGGATGAAATATTTCTTTTGATGAAGAGACGTATCACCCATTACTGGGAGCTCACCTCATGAATGGACCAATTCGTGTCCAGAAGAGGGTCAGGGAAAGATGTTGTCACACCTGTACTGTAGGTACTTGGCTGCACAGTCTGAAGCTGAAAAGGAAATGCTCAGATAAGTAGTTCCAATGCTTATGTTCACTAAATAATGTCCCAGACTGCCAATCTCCACTCCACACTGCCATTCTCATACCATCCTCTGCCGCCAGTAGACCCCTAGCTACTCACTGTGTTTTCCTCCTCAAACTCGCTGTTCTAATTTCATCCATTACATGATGACCCTTACCTGGTGGTCCTCACATGGTAGCAGAATTAAGAACCTTGAAAGCTACCCCACACCTCTGCTACATGTACATGTATTAGTAAGCGGCAATATGCAACATTGTTTGTTGTGGGGTGGTGTACTTGAAAAGTATCACAAGTTCAATGGCAAAAAATGCATATGAATAATGTGAAATACATCTACATGCCTCTCTCTCTGTCTCTCTCCCTCCGTCCCTCTTCGTTTGTTTGTTTGTTTGTTTGTTTGTTTGTGTGTGTGTGTGTGTGTGTGTGCCCATGCGCGCATGTGTGTAAAATAAAGTCTCCTTTACCCAAAGAGTACGAAGTGTACATGACAAATGAGAATAAATTATTACATAATTTCATAGATCTGTGAATTGGTGAAGCTGGAACACACTCCACGAAAATGCAACACCTTGCCTCCACGGAGAGCATTCTACATGATGAATTTACTGCATTAGTTTAGAGATAACATTCTTTAGATGCCTCTATAACAGTCACCAGACATATCATTCGTGTTTCAGTGATACAGATATCTTTGAACAAGCTCAAATGCTGAGACAGCTCCTGATGGCACACATATGCTGTTTGGGAATGGTTGTGAGGATGCAACTGGCGCAGGCCCCCAAAGCAAAAAGAGCACAGCATTCCTGCTAATGAGGGATGTGTCCTGCCAGCCAAAGCTGTTTGATGCTCATATATCAGCCATCTCCCACCACTTTGAAAAGTTTGCAGGAATTCGATCAGATTCTCTTTCCCGTCAGTCATCAGATCCGCCCATAATATCACATTCAGGGATTACTGACTACATAGTTATTTGCTTGAAGACATCAGCATCTCTAGAATAAGACTGGCCAGCAACACACAGGCCCACGAACACAACACAACAGCTGACATCGTCAGATCAATGGTCTGTCAACATTACATTACATTAGCATGTAACACTTCTCATGCAACAAATTTTCCCCAAAATATTCTGAAATGACCACCACAAACACTGATCACTCACATTTATGGACACTTTTTGGAAACCCATTCACTATTGGGCCACACCAGTGGACTCGTCCAAGGAAAGGGGTGCGGACCCCGCTAAACTGGTGGGCAATAGATTCTTATTAACTGCTTTCTAACATATGCATTTATTCTCGAAAGAGAGCTGAATCGCGTTGACGACTGCTGCAAATACATGTATGATATTCTTCATAACCCAATTCAGCTAGAAGTGCATTGTGTACACCATTTTGGCAATTATTTACTTTATTTTTATTCTGTGGGCGGAAAACTGTCCAAGATTGCATATGAGCTAGCAAGCATGTGATAATTTGGTAGTCATTCTGTGTGGGAGTCACTGCAAATTAAACTACCAAGATTGCACCCTTTTCCACGGACATGTCCACTAATGTGGTCCTTTAGTTGAAGGGATTCCCACTTTTTAAAGGGTGACTTTACATTCTCTTCATATTAGCAGCAGACGTAATTGTTCAAAGCTGCACAGATCCTGGAGTGATATCCAAGAACAAATTGGTAAACTTGCATTGCCTCAACTCAACCAGAAGCAAAAACAAGTACCAGTGAAGGCACACTGTAGTGCAGTCTACCCTTGATGCTGTTATGAGGCAACATCAGGTCAGAATTCCATGAACATACCTGTGCAGGAACGGAAGCGCTTTTCCCGCCTCGTCCTCTTCCTCTGGATCTCTGCTGACGTGGAGCTCCAACCCCCCTGCCTCTCCTTCTTCTAGATGCTGGCATTTGAAGATCTGATGGCTGTACAATTATCACACCAGATCCACTGCTTGGTGGCTGAAGACAAAAATGAGAAAATAACCCATTTAGCCAGGATGACAAGTCCAATTGGCTTGAACAGAAACCTCAGTGTCTCTCTCATGGCATGCTTTTTCCAAGACAAAACAATTCTCCCTATTTTTATGCAAATTTTATATAAAATACAAAGAACACTTTTGAAATTGCTGTGTTGTTGAAAGCAAGGTTAGATCACTACATAACTGTCTTGTACCACTACACTCTGCCTGTAATGTCATTCCAGTGTGGACAATTGCTTCAGCTCCTACTCTAACTCATTCTCTGAATTCAATGGTCAGCTTGGATTTAGCTGACACCTACATTGTAACGGGACTGGTAGCAATGGATGGAAATAGGAGGTATGGGAGATTCTGCTTCAAAGAAGTTTGAATGAGTTGGTTACAAGATATATATATAGGTCAATAGTCCCATGGCTACCTACTCTCAGAATTCTGAGTGCCAATAATGGACAGATGCTCTTCCCTTTGGATAAAAAAATACATTAAAGCTGGCAACAGAGGCAAACAAACTTTGGACCAGTCCAACCACAAAAAAGACCAGTGTGCTTAAAATGTGCTAATTGAAAAACCAAAAATCATTTGAAAGAAATCAAGGTCATATCACATGCAAAGCCCAAGGAAGCCTTGATATAAATCAATAGCTTGCTATTCTATCATCACAATTGCCTGTGCTTTTTTCTCCCATGAGGAAGAAGGCTATTAGGACTAGCAAAGCTACAGACAATTTCATCTGTGAAGATTCACTGAGATAGACCTACATACAAAGAGAGCTGTAACAGACAACTTTTTAATATTGTAATGCATAATGCCATGGGTGAATGAATGAATGAATGAATTATTTGATAAATGAATGCACTTTAATTTGTAAGGGTAATGAATTAGGGAGCGAGTGTTATCTTACAGTTAGCCATTGAGCACCATCATTAGAAAAAGAAATGCAAACATCAAACGTGTGAAATTTCAGAGATAGAGGCAATACCAAAGTCTTATTACACAATGTCAATGGTTTTGTTAAATTACTTGACTTTTGTTGTTTTTCAATTTCTTTAAAGATTTTCACATAAGCAAGCTTTAAAAACTGTGGTAGGAGGTGACCGAATTTCATGAGGAGGAGAGTTCCGTGTAGACCAAGATATGGTCATACCTGCACAACGCTGCTGTGTGGCATGTAAAATTGCCCTCCTTGGTCAGTCTGCACTTGCAGGGGAATTTGCTGTCCTAGGTCAATGTCCGTCAAGTTCTGGTACATTGACTGGTTTTCCACTGGTAGGTTCAACAGGTTTTGTACAGCCAATTCGGTCTGAAAAATCAGAGAGCAAAAACAGTTCCATGCAACCCGAGTTGAAGCAATGCTGCAGCAGCAGTGCTAGCGTCCACAGCTTTGACATCAACAGTAGCAACAGAGCATCAGCAGTATTTACAGCAGTATTAGCATTGCCTGCAGCACAAACATTTACCATATTAGCAGAAGCACTACCAGTGACAGCATTTGCAATAGTATTAACAATATTAATAAACAGCTACTCCAGCACTAGCAGCACCAGCAAAGGCATTAGCAAAAGCAACCGCAGCAGCAGCAGCATTGCCGTAAGCACCATTAGCATTAGCATGAGCAGCATGATTAGACTCAATTAGTCAGGTATTCCTTGGCAACAGTGTCCTCAGGAGACTTAGCTCTGCCAACCAATTCTGCAACAGAGAATTCTCACCTCTTCTGCACTGGTCATTCTTTTAAATGGGATATCCCTGGCCCTTGATGACTGGTAGTGGAGAGAAGGAAAACACATGCATGACAAATAGTTCACACTATGAAGTCAATGGCATACTGTTACTTCTCCCTTGGTCTTTTTCTCACCCAGTCACTTGTAGTGTCTTTCCTCCCCATAAAACTTCTCCCATTTTTTTACTATAAATATCTCTCCCCCAGATCATTTTGTCCCTCCTAGATTTTTTCCAGACATTCCTACTCCTCTCGTCCCATCCCTGTGTAAGCTCCCATCCTCCCTCCCTCCAACTCCCTGCTTATTTTACCCCAGCTCTGCCCAACTCCCACCTCTCTATGTCAGGGGATGAAATGACCTCCCGGAAACAATTGCTATGAGGGACGTATGACCGCAGGGAAGATGGGGGGGGGGGGGGGGGGGGGGGGAGAGAAAATACTTGGAAAGCAGTGACAGGCGAAACAACAAGGAAGAATAGGCTGGGAAAACGGTGTCCTAGAACTGCAGCTAGCATCCACACAAGACCACATCAATGAAAGTGAGCATAACTAAAGCTTCTATAGCATGAGCTTTGCATGTCATGCAAAGAAAACAATTGAAACACGGGGTGGGTATCAAATGAGTAGGAATGAAACAAAATGTGTACCTATTTTTGCAAACGTCTAATCCTTTTAATTGGTTACAAGCGATAGGTCATTAGTCCCATAGCTACCTACACTCAGAGATCTGGCTGCCAATAATGGACAGATGCTCTTCCCTTTTGGTAAAGAAATATATTAAAGCCGACAACAGAGGCAAACTAACTTTGGACCAATCCAACAACAAAGAAAAATCAGTGTGCTTACCATGTGCTTATTGACAAACCAAAAATATTTCCAAAGCAATGACAAGGACATATCATATGCAAAGCTAGGGGAGACCTCCATATAAGCCAAAAGCTTGCTATTCTATCATCACTATTGTCTGTGCTTTCTTCTCCCAAGAGGAAGAAGGCTGTTAGGACTGGCAGTGTTACAGACAATTTCATCTGTGAAGGGAATCACTGAGATAAACCTACACACAATGAGTACTGTAATGTACAACATTCTTTTACTTGTCATGCAAAGTACCATGAAAGAATGAATTATTTGATAAATGAATGCACTTTATTTTGTAAGGATAATGAATTAGTGAGAGATTGCTATCTTACAGTTAGCTTTTGAACACAATCATTTGAAAAAGAAATGCAAACATCAAAACGTGTGAAATTTCAGAGGTAGAGGCAATACCAAAGTCTTATTACACAATGTCAATAGTTTTGTTAAATTACTTGACGTTTCTTGTTTTTTCAGTTTGTGTTAAGGTTTCCGCACGAGCAAGCTTCAAACACTGTGGTAGGAGGTGACCGAATTTAATGAGGAGGAGAGTTCCGTGTAGACCAAGATATGGTCATACCTGCACAACGCTGCTGTGTGGCATGTACAATTGCCCTCCTTGGTCAGTCTGCACTTGCAGGGGAATTTGCTGACCTAGGTCAATGTCCGTCACGTTCTGGTACATTGACTGGTTTTCCACTGACAGATTCAATAGGTTTTGTACAGCCAATTCGGTCTGAAATCAGAGAGCAAAAACAGGTCCTTGCAACCCGAGTTGATGCAATGCTGCAGCAGCAGTGCTAGCGTCCACAGCAGTGAAACCAACAGTAGCAACAGAGCATAAGCAGTATTTACAGCAGCATTAGCATTGCCTGCAGCCCAAACATTTACCATCTTAGCAGAAGCACTACCAGTGACAGCTTTTTGCAGTAGTTTTAACAATATTAATAAACAGCTACTCCAGCATTAGCATAAGCACCATTATCATTAGCATGAGCAGCACGATTAGACTCAATTAGTCAGGTATTCCTTTACAACAGTGTCCTCAGAAGACTTAGCTCTGCCAAACAATGCTACAAAAGAAAATCCTTACGTCTTGTTCACAGGGCATTGCTGTAGATTGGGTAGCCCTGGCCCTTGATGACTGGTAGTGGAGAGAAGGAAAACACATGCATGACAAACAGTTCACACTATGAAGTCAATGGCATCCTGTTACTTCTCCCCTGATCGTTTTCTCCCACAGTCACTTGTAGTGTCTTTCCTCCTTATTAAACTTCTCCCATATAAACATCTCTCCCCCAGATCATTTTTTCTCTGTAAATTCTTTTTCCAGACATTCCTACTCCTCTCGTCCCATCCCTGTGTAAGCTCCCATCCTCCCTCCCTCCAACTCTCTGCTTATTTTACCCCAGCTCTGCCCAACTCCCAACTCTCTATGTCAGGTGATGAACTGACATCTAGGATGTAATTGCTATGAGCAAGAAATGACTAAGGAGAAGACTTGGGAAAAAGTACTTGGAAAGCAGTGACTGGGACAAAACGACAAGGAAGAAAAAACGGGGAAAACAGTGTCCCAGAAACGCAGCTAGCATCCACACAAGACCACATCAATGAAAGTGAGCATTGCTTAGACTTCTTCATCATGAGCATTGCATTTAATGAAAAGAAAACACTTGAAACATGGGATGGGTATCACATGAGTAAGAATGAAACTAAATGTGTCCCAAATCTCCAAAAGAAATAATAAAGCTAGCACTTTTTCGGAAATATTGCCTCAACAATTGCAGAGCACAATGCCTTCATTTCTTTCAGTGAGAGTAGATGTATGGCAAGATAATCTTGCTTCCAAAATTAAGAACAAAGGATGCTAGTCATTAACATATAACACATGGGACAAACGAACAAAGAATTAAACCTGTCACATATGCAAGCCTTCATATTCTTATAATTCATCTCTTGCATATTTAAAGACTTCACATGTTTGGGAGCTACTACACATTCTTACCTAAATTAAATGCATCAATCACTTACCATAACATACATTGGACAGACAAAAGGACATGAGACACAATGCAGGACGACTGCCCAGCCACATCTTGGTTCAGTGCAGGCAAGGTCACCACTCACAACACACACCATGGACACTGGACAACAATGACAAAAAATCAGAGAAATCTCTATGTGTAACACATGTATAATGCTGTATAATGCCCCCTCCTCAGATGGAATCCCTGGCTGCTGGCTTTTTAAGGCCTGCTCCACTAACTTACCTAGGAGTGACCCAAAGAGACAACAGGGCAGGGTCAGATCATTCAGATCCAACCTTGAAATTAAGTCACCCTGGAAGATCCAGCCCAACTCATCCACAACAAACTGGTTGCCAACCCTGTTACCAACCCCAAAACACACCACTACAAGTATCTACCAACCAAACAGATAAAATGACATTAAGCCCTCACTCACCACTTCTTCCAGCAAGAGGATCTTTTCAAAACAGAATGACCCACCTGTTCAGGACCATGGTCTCAAAAGACCGAAGGACACCTATCACTACAGTTTTATACATCATACAGTATCAATGAAAATAAGCACACACAGCACAAATGGTATTTGCCCAGTCTAAAAAAGTATCTTTCACATTCCAGGTGACAGCTCGCTGGAGTTTTTTCCTTAATCTATCTCCTTTCCTTACCTTCCTGGATCGGGAGGATTTTCTGGGGGCAGTAGTCTGTACAGTCTGCTGCTGTCTGGGATGAATCGACATTGCAATGGCGGTCTTGTTCTGGGAGGGCTTCGGAAGAATGTACTGCATATGGATGAAATACAAAATCTATGTTGTCATGGCTGAAGCAGTCCAAATATTTGATGTATTAATGTATGTTCCATAATCTTGTGCTCCATTCATCCCAGCTGCCTTTCCCATACCTCCCTTTGCCATCCACTTAAACTTGAACTCATTCTGAAATGTAGTGACCACGTGCACAACAACAAGCAGCGCTGCCCCAAGTTCATCTTTTGACTGCTGAATTCAGAACAAAATGTCAGTGGAAGGACATTTGAGACGGAGCACTGAGGTTTAGCTGTCAACTTGGTCAGTACAGGAAGAAGCAGATAAAGGCAACCGGGGACACTGTTAAGCAAGACAAAAGACGCACATTGCCTCCAGTGAGTCTTCCCCGAATAAGACAGCTATGGCTGGTACTGCAGGCAGAGGGCAAATAAAACCCACGTCATGAGTGGGAAATAACTGTTGCACATAAAGCAAAACATCCACAGTCAACTGGGCCCACCAGATTGCTAAATAATCATCAGCCCTCAGTGCATTTTTTGCAGGCGAACGTCAGGGATGGTGTTCCTGGTGAACTTACAGGGGCATTCGTAAGACTGCATCATCTCCTCAGCCCATCTCCTAGTGTCTCTGCAGACATAGATGGCAGTACACAGCAATGACACTCGTACACAACTCGAGGGCTCCTACCTGCGCTTGTGCACGCTTAGGAGGAGGAGCCACACTGACGAAACCTCCCTGAGGTGGAGAGGCATTTTTCTGAAATGAGTGAGGAGGGAAAAGGATGAAGGCAATTCTACATTTCATAACAAACTGCTTTACCTCTGTTCACCGATCAACTTGATCACACACTCATTGGTTGCACACAGCCATCAGCAGCATATTCCCATCATTAAATGTAATCTATCCCACAGTTGTCTCCATGACAGCACACTTGAGCATCAAAGACATATGAATGCATACAGCAAAAGTGTCTGATCTGGTTCATAAGGATAGAAACAAACTTTTTCTTCAGGGAGACTCCACCAGAGTTCACCATTTTCAATATGTCAAATTAGCTGAAAGCACATGATAATGGGAATCCATTGTTGGAAGACACATGCACACCTTTTAGAAACAAATGTCCATTTGATTCAGTTCAGCCTGAATTCCTTCCCTCTAAGCACCGTTACTGACATTCTCCACTCAGTGTCGCCTGTCCAGGTATCTTTCCTGTCTGCACCTTCCACACGCTCAAGATAAATGCCCAAAGATTTCCGATTAATGTTGATTGCCACCACTTGCAAAGGAGAAGAGAATTGCATGGACAGAAGCTGACAGTGCCTGCAATGAAGTTGCAAGACTTCTGATGTTGCACCTGTTGTCATACAACCTAGTGAACCATAATAAAAGGCTCACCAATACTGAAAATAACCATAATGACTTCCAGCAGTAGCTTACCGGCTGCTGAAATCCATGTCCAGTTTGCATTGCAAAGTTGTAGATTTGACGTGGGGATCCCAGAGACCTAGTTTCTTCTTTATCCGCTTTAATCTTCTGAAATGGAAGAGCAAAGCACACCCCCAGTACAATACTAGCGCCAAACACTTTGAATGAAACGGTGAAAAGGGAAGTGTAGGTTGCCCCGTCGTAAGAACAAAACACACTGTTCAACAACACTAAGCATTTCCCCACTCTTGTCCTGGGTTTCCCTCTTCACTTTGAGATTAATAACCTTTCAGAAATATTGTTTTAGACATAATTCATAAGAAATTGTATTTGTGTTCATCATGAGCTGACACCTACCTTGGCGGAATAGCTGTGACGACCTGACTTGACAATCTGGAACTAAGACACAGGAAATGTCATAAGCAATGGGCAGGGTTACTGACACCAAGCCACAGCTGCTCTTTCCCCACCACCACCTCCATCCAGACCCCCTGCTTGCAGGGCTTTAGGGCCCACTCCAGTAGATCAGCTAGGGGCAGCCAAAAACAGCAAATGTATTAGCTTTCTCTTTGTATGTGCACAGAAGAGTACATCAAAATCATCTGCTATTTCACATTTGGACAAATCAAACCATACATTCGTAGGTGAGCTAGTGGAGTAGGTCCATATAGACAAGAATTGGAAGTACCATCTGAAGAAGAGGAAATCTGGCGGTAATGGACGTTTTTTAAAATCATGTAGTGTCCGCATTTTGTCTCCTTTAACCCCTTCCCTGCCATGCCCAGAAATTTTCTGAGCCTGGAACTGTCAAAGCTCCTGGGGAATTTTCAGGCTTCTGAAGAAGCACTGTCATGAAAGGGAGGCACTAACAATGACTCAGTTCTGCTCTCTTCAGTGCTCTGGAAAATAAAACTATTATGAGTTGACAAACGCTAGTATAGTAAAACATGATAAAATTCCCTGGAATAAGGTGTGATATGGCAGGGATGGGGTTAAAACTTGCTCTTATCCCCATAATGACCTCGCTGTCAGCTGACCTCCAGCTATTCTCTCGCACCTTTCCCTCCTCACTCATTGTTCTACAGTTAGCAGCCAAGTGATAACCTTGGGATACAGCTGGATTTTCTGCTTAATGTAGTCACATTTACTCTCTTCAATATTCATCAGAAGTATAACTTGTGCTCCTAAACAAAAGGAAAAAGCACACACACACATACACACACACACACACACACACACACACACACACACACACACAGAGGTAACAATAGGTTCTTTAACCAATAGGTAGGTCATCCTCATGTGGTAATTTCTTGAAAGAGTGTCTCATCTACACAAATGCCAGCTTCATGAAATTCTCTATTCATGGAACAACAAAGTCTGGTTCCATACAGTTGTCATTGGTTCCTGACAGGAAACATTTTCTTACTGAATAGGGCGCAGGTTTTACGATGAAATTATACAGTGTGTCAGGGGATCCCAGTGACTTCACTTCATCTTGGTCAGTAGAAGCCTTGAGTGACAGAAAAACAGGGGAGACTCATTGAATAAGAAACTGAACTTTATTATATTTGCCTGGATACCAATGACAAAAACTGTCTGTTAAACGTCTGCCCCAATGTCAAATCAAGAATCAAAACAAGGTTCAAGTGTTCCAAGTGGTATTGGCTTAAAATGCATAACTGTGTGCATGTGTGTACATGCCTGTTTGCTTGTGCGTATAAGCAGTGAGTGAGAAATTCATGAGAGGGTAGTTGGGTATGCCTGTTCAAATTGAGGTCTAACAATTGAATTAACAATTTCAGTCACTCTGAAATCAACGGAGAACAGCATTATATATTTTCCCAACCTTTTCAGTCAAAACATTTTGCTCTGGTTGCACACTGGGCTGCAACTAAAGTAGGAGAAATGACAGAGAGAGAGAGAGAGTAAAAAAGAGGTTAACAATGTCATGTACTCAAGTTATCTCAAGTTGAGTTTAGTGTTCGTAATCATACATCGGCCTCAACGTTTTGCACCATATACATTTTGCACTTATAGTACTAAGTCAGAGCAATAAATTGATGTGCTTCATATTGTGTTTTATGCTCATGGGGAGCTTCAGGATTAGACCCCAAAAGCCCAGGAGTCAGGGCTTTCGATACATGAGGCGGTCTCCAGCCACATGTTATACCAAAATGCATTGGCAACAACCCCAAATTTGCTTTCATTTTTATTCAGTTTGCTGCACCAAGCCCCAGGTTTTGTATGAACTCTTATCATGGCATTTTTCATTGTCCTGTCCATCCACATATTTTAGCTCTTGAACGTTTGCTCAGATACCACATTATTTGGACAAGCTGTCTTCAAAGAAAATGCGGAAAGGCTTCCAGAGATGGGTCAGATGCTTTGACCCGCTAGCTTGTGTGGCCTTCCAGCTTGGCTGTCTTTTGCACACCCCTCTCCTCAGATGAGTTCTCTAGTGTGGACGTCTCTGGAAGCCTTTCCGCAAATGCACCGTTGGTACTGTCCAACATACTGTGACAAAGGAAACATAAAAGACATGTCTAAAGGCACTTCCTTTTTCATTTCAAGGAAATTTTCAGACTACATTATTGACAACAAAATGCCCATCGATAAGAATTCATATTACCCATGCATTTCTCTTTGACAGGCGCATTCATAATATTCATAAGTTCTTACCTCCATGGACCCTAACGCTTTGGGTCTTGTCTGAGTAAAATTGTTTCCATCATCACCAGTCTGAAGTCAACCAAAGACAGCTTTCATCAGCAAAGAAATGCAAAGACTTGCATATCAATATGTCCAAATATATTTGCTGAAAACACATTCTGGTTAAAGGGACTAAAAATGTTTATGATCTGACCACAATGGTCAATCAAGTAGTGATGGTGATAAATCTGTTGTAGCTGCTTGTCAATTAGAATGAGCACTTGAAATATGGGAGTCCTTGCCTGAACACTATGAGAAAAAAGCATTCTAACAATTTAGTTGTACATATCCAGAGAAGAGGCTGCAGTGACCAAGATCTTGTGTCAGAGAGTTTAAGTGAAGTTGACAAAGACACTGCCATCAAGTGTTCTGCTCACACACTGGTCCGATGAATCACACTTGGATACACCAGATGGAGAGACCTCACACCCCACCTTTGTCAAATCAGACCAGCCACCACCACTACAAAATTTAAAGCTCTTACCTGCTGCCACTCTGATCCTTGTGCTGGTGGTTCTGAGTTGTTTGCATCATTGCCAACCTGAAGTCACACATACGTAGATCATCATGTACAATGTTCCATAACACTGTATTTCACCCCAGCTGCCTTTCCCCTACCACTGCAAAGCAGAGATGTGAGCTAGCACTCTAGTTTTCCTACTCATTTATTGCTTTTTCAAGTTAGTGATCATGTTTCTGGCAGGAAGTAACTCCCACTGATAGATTTAGAAAAAGAAGACAGTTAGATCAGCACAGGGGTGCGCTGCATTGATGCAAGGAAAGCCAAGATCAGGCGAGGAATAAGCTGGTGTCAACACGATGAAAGCACATGTAAAGGCAATTAAATGTTGATACATGTTGACACTGGCCCATGCCTTGCAAGACCTTGCCTCTATATGACACGGCCCAGATATGGCAACAAGGGGCAGTGAAAGGAGGTATGGGACATTATACTTTAACATGTCCTACATCATCATCCTCCATGCCCTGTTGTCTTTCCTGTATCAACCCTAGTTGCCAGCAAAAGGGTAGCTCTTTCAAGAATGTTTCCCTTCAAACTCATTAATATTAACAATTTCAATATCCTGTGTGTAAGAGTTCTACCACATGATCAGTTTAGAAAAATGTGTTTACACAGGATTACAACTTACCCACAAACACTGTGTATCAGATATGGTAGTTATATGCTGAACAACAGAGCAATAATTTTCCCTGCAGTCAGACACATCACTGACTATGATTGTTCACATTTGAAAATCTTTAACTTTAGTCTTTACATGGTGAAAATTTATAAGTGAGATTTGAAAGAAAACTCGCTCTTTTTTAAATAGACACCAGTCTTGGCATCTTTTCTGTCCTTCAGCTATTGTGAAACATGACATGAAACATTAGATAATATAATTTTAGCACCCCTCTATGTGTCCATTCAGGGCTGATTTTATCATGTTACAATAACATGCAGCACATTCACATGAACACAATGCAAATTCAATATGAACAGAAGCAAAGCTTTTGTCCAGACATTGATGTACAGCCTAAGTTGTTATTATTCTTCTGTATCTCCACTGCACAGTCAAATTGGTTTCAGTACTTTGCAAGCTAAGAATGAGACTGGTGGCAGATGGCACTTTAGTAAAGTTGTTGGTATGGGTAAAATATACATCACTGGACATTTCAACCATTCATGGGTGCTCAACCAGCAAACTTTCTGCCCCTAGTCATCAGGTCAATCATATCATCACTCAACATCATCCTCGGAGCATTTAATTGTAGATGAGTGCACACAGTTGTTTCTCCCTTGATTTTCCAGCCCCGCCCTAACATGTACCCTCTGAACTCCTGGGTGTGAAGAGGCAATGCGAGTATGGCACCTTGTTCAAGGGTGCAACTCTTAGATCCACACAGCTTAAAACCCTTTAGCTCCAAGTGACTGCAGGGCAAACTTACTGACCACTTGGTCACAGAGCCCCCAGTAACAAGCAAGCATCCTCACCACCGCATTATCTGGGAGCTGCAGTGTTGACTCGCCCGGATCCAAATTTAGGTAGTCCATGTCAGCAACTGGGAACTGAAGAGTACAAAACATCATTCAGATTAGCAAAAGAGGAGAAAGGAAAGGGTTGGGGGTGGTGGGGATCAGTCAGTTTAGTCAGGTCAGGTCAGGTCAGTCCTGGTCACATCAGGTCAGTCCAGGTCAGGTCAGGTCAGGTCAGTCGCTTAATCAATCAGTCAGTCAATGAACTGAATGGTCTGTGAAAGCTCCCTAGTACAAACCAATCTTGACACCCACGCCATTAAAGCCTCTACCGACATGGTGGCAGATGCTGATTTTTGCACAGATTCACCTCACCAAATTTGCAAATGGCTTGGGAGGGATAGGTGGAGGTACCAGTGTAGGGAGTGGGGGGATGGAAGTGGAGGGACAGCTCTTACATTTTCCTGCTCAAATTCACTGTTAAATATTTCTACCATGTCAGTCAAGGAAGAAACTCTGCCATAAGGTCATCATTTAATTCCTATATTTAGAACAGAGAGTCAAAAGACTGAAACATGGAAGGAAGCTGTTTCCAATTGTGTCATTAGGGGAATGCCAGCAAGGGGTGAAGAGAGGTAGTAAGAGGATTCAATGCATTCATAAATTACCAAATAAAAAAGGATATTCACAATAAAATGCCACATTTGGACCAATAACACTAACACTGGCTGCCACCATGGCACAGTATCCAGTAGGTCAGAGTAAATAGTTGACAAGTTCCCAGCTGTGTTGGTGTTTATCTGCACTGGCCTTTAGGACCCGCTCTGCTGGCTTGACTGTGGGCAGCCTCAAGCAGCACTAGGTGCCACTGAGGGGCGTCTGGTGCTGATGGACCACTTCCCCATGAATGACAATGATGGCCTGGTCCACCCTACCTTAGTCAACTTGTAAACTCGTATGGACAGATGCATAAAGCAACTCCTGCAAGTAAGCATGCATAAAGAAACTCCTGAAAAGTGCCAAACTATAGTCTAGATGTGTGTTTAAATGCAATGAACATAAACTTTGACAAAGTCTGTATCTAGATATACTGGTATGTCAAATGGCCCATCAATCTTACCTGTGGACTGGAAGGAACTACTTTCTCCTCCATTGTTTCCATGGAAGTAGCATCCATGACCCCCTGTAAGACAAAATGAAAATGCAGTCAAACGAATAAAAGAAGTAAAGAGAGTGGTTTTCCAAGGCAAACAGGTCATCTATATCTGGTTTAAACACTTTCCACTTACACACACACACACACAAACATACACATGCACAAACACACACACACACACACACACACACAAACACAGACACACGCAGACACACAAATACACACACACACACACACACACACACAGATATACACACACATATACAAATATACACACACATATACAAATATACACACACAAGCACACACACAAATGCACACACATACAAACATACCCACACATACACGCACACACACACATGCACACACACGCATGCACACAAACACAAACACACATGCACAAACATGCACACTCTCTCCCTCTACCTCTCTCTCACATAAACAGACTAGACATGAAAAGCGATGTAGAAACAGAGGCATGAACAGCTTTTACATCCTTCCACAAGTAAGAGAGAAGGGGAGACAAAAGTGAACAAAGATGGATGATTATGACAGAAAATGAAAGTATTTCTACTTCAAATGTATAAGACATTCCCGAGCTTATGACACTTCTGCACACATGCATAATCAAGTGATTCAAGAATATCTTTACAATAATATCAATATGAGAACTTTGCACGTAGGGTAGAGCCATTTATGAGGGCCACTGCAGATTAGGTCGATGTGTGACAGATCTTTGACCCCTCAGCGATAATTACCAAAACAAGTTGGAGTAAGAGCATGTTATTTCCTGGTTTCCTAATCATTCATATCTTACATTAGGAATAGGGAGTCGTGGTAGGTCAGTTCTTATCCTCAACCCACAGGGGGGTCAGGGTGCAGCTTCATATATGAGTATGCATATGTTACATTTGGTGCATTTGATGCAAATCTCTGGATTGAAGTTCAGTGTGTGCGGTGGATGATGCTTCACAATGATGTTAAACCGCTTCATCCTAATGTACAGGTTAAAAACCAGTCCATAATTTGGGGGTGGGGGTGGAGGATTGGGGGATGAGGGATGGGGGATGGGAAGGGGGGGGGGGGGAGACAGAACATTAAAAAAATTCTAAAACACACACACAATACTGTGTTCTGACCTTTTCAGCACGTGGGGTTCGAGTCTTTGGTTCCTCATTTTGTTTCTCATCCTTGGACTAGTGTGAAAAAAAAAGTCAGGTAAACAGAAATTGAACATATAGTCAACAAGGAATGCAAGCTATCTGGAGCTCAACTCATACATGAGCCTTGGAGGCGGGGTGGGTGGGAGTGGGGGTGGGGTGCACAAAATTCTGTAGTTGGTTTATTTTACGGGACCATGCCAATGTAAAGAAAGACAATCTTCAATATTCTTGATGAGTAGTGCTTCAAAACTGATTGAGGTTTGACTGCTTTCTTCTATACAGAAAAGCACTAAAAGTGCTCAGCATTATTACAGAGTCAAAAATGTATCAATTAAAACAAGTTTTCTAATAGGAAATAACAAAGGATTGAGTGCTCGCACTTTTTCAGCCTGTGGGGTGCGTGTCTTCTGTGCTTCTACTTCTTTCTCATCCTTGGACTAATATGAGAGACAGGGGAAACGATTCAACAAGAACAAAGTCAAGAAAAAGAACCGCTAAGTGCACCTCACGTAGAAAACTTATGTCAACCTTTATGACATCTTTTTCCCCTATTCATACCATAAATGAACTAAAAGTAGTATTAATATATGAAACATCGAGACGGAAGTTAAAACTGGCATTCATGGTTTATTTGTCTCATTTCAGGAAATTGTTGAAAACATCCCTCATTTCACATCTTCAAAAATGGAATGAGGTTAGGGCTTCTGACCCATTTCAAAACATGCTTCATGTTGTAAGCATTAAGTTCATATTTAAACTTAAAAACCAATGTACAATTGGATAAAACAAACAACCAAAATACAAACGCGCCAACCACCCACCCCCATTTTAAGTGGTCTTACCTTTTGAGCTCTAGGTGTCTGGGTCTCTGATTTTGCCATGTCTTTCTCATCCTCGGACTAGTATGAGGACAAAGAGTCATACAAGAATTCATCCTGTAGTCAATAATAAATGCAAATATTGTTATTTCCTCTGACTTTCGCTTTTTTGAGCAATAGAAATGTGTGGAACTCAATGACACTGAACTAGGTGAGCCTGCATGTTTTTCATTTTGCAGAGGCTGCTCCATTCTCTGATTTTACCCATATTCTAGTTGACTGTATGAGTTGCTGTCCAAAAAAAACTTAGATAAAAGGGTTGTTTCATTTGGCATAAATCTGCTCTCCATCTATATGCCTAACAAGTTTCTATGCCCAATTGGGAAAAAAGCAAAGTGACTTTGTTGTTGATATGGAACAGACATGAAGGGGACGGATTAAAGAGGGCAAATACATAACAATCTATTGCAAATACTGTGCAGCTGGTTCATTACAGATTAAGAGTACATCTTAGTGACCTGATACTGCACAAATACCCCTGTAGTCTCTGTCTGGTCTGGTTCAGACAAAAATTCAGGAATACAAGCTAATTTCAGCGGTGGGTGTGAGGGAATGGGCAAGTGTGTGTGTGTGTGTGTGTGTGTGTGTGTGTGTGTGTGCATGCATGCATGCATGCGTACGTGCTTGCGTGTGTGTGTCATAAGCCACAATAAAGTGGCTCCAGCAGTAAGATGAAATATCAAAATAATGAGAAAAGATCATCGTAACTTTTCCCCATTTAATTAAGAGCCAAAAGCCTTTCCATAAATAGTTGCAACAAAAAAAACGTTAACTAACCTTTTTGGCATGAGGAGTTTGGGACTTTTGCTTCTCTTCCTCTTTCTCCTTCTTGGACTGGTGTGACAGGCAGAGAAATAATCAGATGAGTAACGGAGTAAAGCAGGTTTAAGAAACATATATAAAACCTTAATTCAATCGCAGAACATATCGACTGGTCAGAGAAAATGGAACACAATATGTACCAACTTGCAAGGGAAGGACATTTATCAAGCAGCCAGTAATTCCACATCCTCTACGTACCTGCAAAGCTTTCAGTACAAAATTAACAACCAGATTAAGTGTATGAATAGACGCAACTTCTATATACCTTTAAAGTGTCCAATATAAATTAACAATCACATAATATACAAATAGACTCCTCCACCGGATAGGAATAAAGAACAGTGAAAAATGTGATTTTTGCGGAGAAGGCAGCGAAACAATAACTCATCTATTTGTAGAATGCCCAATAGTATGTAGCTTCTGGGCGGATATGTCAGAATTGCTTCACAAGAACACAGACCTAAATTTACCAACGAGCCCTCAAAGTTTACTGTTTGGTACAGCTCTTCATAACAAACTGATTAATCACATTCTGCTGTTAGGAAAATCTTTCATTCACAAATGTAAATATAGAAGTTGTCAACCAAACACTAAGGGCTTCCTTAACATTCTACGACAAAACGCATTTATCGAAAAATTCATTGCCCAAAGCAGCAACAACACTGACAACTGCAACAATAAATGGGGTGACTTGTGCACTATTTTAGGTGATACTACGCATAAAGGTTAGCACGGGATAAACTCTCTCTCTCCCTCCCTCTCTCCCTCTCTCTCTCTCTCTCTCTCTCTCTCTCTCTCTCTCTCTCACGCACGCGCACGCGCACGCATATGCGCACACATGCACACATGCAAGTCACCAATCTACACCATGTATCTAATCCTTCCTTTTCGATTTCGCTTTTCGTAGAAGGATTAGCCCAATTTTTCTCTCTTGCGATCCAACAAACTGAATTACCCTTGCCACTCTTTCTCTCCTCTATTTGATGAGGATTATGATGATGTTGTTGATGATGATGATGATGATGATGATGATGATGATGATGATGATGATGATGATGATGATGATGATGATGATGACTAGAATGACGATGACTATGATGATGATGACTATAATGACGATGACTATGATGATGATGATGATTATGATGGTGGTGATGATGAGACCATCATCATCCGATGATAAAGATAAGAATGATGAGGATAATGATGTGATGTTGATATTCATGATATTGATGTACTTTCGTCTCTTCCTTTGTTTTGTTTTTCTCTGTAATTTTGTCCTTCTTGTGTTTTTTAGACCAAATAAACTGGAAAAAAGTGTATGAATGGATTCCTCCACTGAATATGGGTTAAAGAAAGCAAGCTGTGTCATTTTTGCGAAAAGGAAAGTGAGACTATCTCTTTTTAGAATGTTGGATCATATGTATCTTCTGGGTAGAACGGGATTGACAAGTACACCAAACTAACTCTGCCATTTAGCCCTCAAAACCTACTGCTTGGTTTAGATCCCCCAAACAAACTCGTAAACCACATTTTGATCAACGGGAAATCATACATCTACAAATACAAATATAGAAACAATCGACCAAATGCCAAAGGATTTATGAACAATCTATGTGAAAACTTAAAAATTGAGAAATACAAAACAACAAATGTGATGACTATGAAAAAAAGGAATAAAATGACCACTATATTGGAAAAGTATGGTTCCGATTAAAACGGGATGTAAATTCTTCTCTCTCCCTCTCTCACCCACACACGTACGCATGCACGCACACACAAAGACATGTGCACTTAAACTTGTGCGCAAACCCAAACACACACGCTCTACAAGCACATTAACGGACCCGCCATACAGCAGATCTTTCCTTTTCGATTTCGTGGAAGAGCAAACATCATAATCAGTTCTCAAAGGCCATTGTCCTTTATTTACTCCTTCAGTACCCCTATCCCTCCCCAATCCCCACCCTCCTCTGTCAACTCCCCACCCCGGAAACCTTCCATAAGATAATGTTGTTGCTGTGTGTGTGTGTGTGTGTGTGTGTGTGTGTGTGTGTGTGTGTGTGTGTGCATGCATGCGTGCGTGCGTGTGTGTGTGTGAGAGTGTGTGTGTGTTTATTTAAGGAGTTCCGCTTGGGGTTGGCAGTTGCACCCTTCCATTCTTCACAGAGAAATGCTGAGGTCTGAGAGGAAGTTGCAATGTGTTCCCTCTATCTTCTTCGGCTTTTCTTGTCTCTCAAACATTGGTTCTCCTTGATCTTCACCTCTTGATGACTTCTTTGCTATCCCATCTCCAAATGCCTTGGCCATTAGAGAAGCATTTCTAGCTGTCTACAAAGCTGCCAATACTTTTTAAGTCTATCGTGCATGCATTAAAAAAATTATTACAAAAAAGACGGTGGGTTGGTGGGATTTCTCATAAGAGACATGGACACCCGTTACATCGTCATCATCATCATCATCATCATCATCATCATCATCATCATCATCATCATCATCATCATCATCATCATCATCATCATCATCATCATCATAAAAAACAACAATTAAGATCACACACACACACACACACACACACACACACACACACACATACACAAAACACACCCACCCAAAACACACACACACACATCAACACACACACATACACACCAACACAACTACCAACACACACACACACACACACACACACACACACACACACACACACACACACACGTTTACACACACACACAAACACACACCTATACATCCTACGCTCTTACCTGCTTAGTACGTGGAGTTTGGGTCTTTGGTTCCTTCACTTCTTGCTCACCCTTGGACTAGTATGAGAAAAAAGGAAAACACGTGTAGAATAATGGATGATAAAGTCAAGGCGAAGAAATAAGCCATTTAAATTTGAAATGTAGAAACTGCAAT
Source organism: Theodoxus fluviatilis (assembly GCA_034096865.1). Lineage (NCBI taxonomy): Eukaryota > Metazoa > Mollusca > Gastropoda > Cycloneritida > Neritidae > Theodoxus > Theodoxus fluviatilis. The sequence continues at coordinate 13,227 of JAWQFJ010016790.1, read as the reverse complement.
ATTTATGGCATTTTGCTCACCCGCACCCTCATTACCCCCTAAAGTAATAATCACTCTAATTCAAGCTAGATTTCTAACCTTTTTTGCACATGGGATTACAGAAGCTTGTTTCTCTGTTTCTGTCATTTCTTCAGACTAAAATGGGAAAGGGAAACTAAAAAGTACAAAAAGTAAGTATGGTTGTCAAGAAAAAAGGCAAAGTAATTCAACTCAAACTAATAGATTATTGCATACCTGTAAAAATTGGTTTTCTGCAAGTATGTATCAAGTATCAGTGGTACTTCCTGCAATTTGAACATGGTGTAGGCCTACCATGACGATTTCTTCCTCTAAAGAAGCGTCATCCTGTAGTACAGTGCATTTCAGCTCCACTACAATTTCCATCTAACAACTTATACAATCTTCATTCTCCCATTTCACAGTTTTAGGTTCATATCTCGGTCACCAAACTGACTCGTCCCCACCAAACGAAATTTGAAACTCCCTTGCATCTGAAAAGCATTTTCAATACTCAGAATGTTTGGCCAATCCTCTAGCTGGCCGCATTGCTTCCTAGAGCGTCCGGGTGTTTTGTTCCATCTGCTCTCTCGTTTGTAACACATTTTCATCATTTAGAATATTTGGCCAATACGCTGACTGGCAGGCACGTGTATTTGCTATATAATCATGCTGCATGCTCAGTGTCTAGAGTGGTATTGATGTTGATAACGATGTAAGAACAAATAAATACCACCTGAGACCTCTGTCGTCATGGTCTTACGCCTTGGGCCAGCCAGACGCTTCTGTACCCACAATTGTGGAACGCCGCTACTACTTGCCACATACCTTCGCCCTCCTACCATCATGCCTTGAACTCACCATTTCAACCTACCTACCTTCTCTCCATCACAAATTGACTATGGCACAGATAGCATCAGTAAGCCAGCAAGGAAGAGAGTAGAAACGGAATCATACCCACACGTCATCACTTAACCAGTATATAACAGGTTATTTTATTTTCTTGGTTTTGAGTCAATTCGTGTCCTGATTTGTGCATTACTAAAATATCCATTATGTTTAATCTTGCTGCATGCATCCTTGCCTTGTCTCCTGTGAGCCACAGCACCTACATCTGAAGGCAAACCTGAGGCGAGTTTCTCAGAAGCAATCCTAACGAATCATATGTGATCTTCTCATGGTACCAGAGGCACGTATTATATTGAAAGAAGAAAAATGTTTAGAGCCGAGTGCTCACAACGAGCACTCACAAAGCCCAACGCTTTGCTCCTCCTTGAAGCTGTCCAAGCAGCCAATCGCCATGAGTCTCTGATCATTTAAAAAATACCTTTCAAAAGGAAACGTGCCTCTGGTCCTGCAAGAGAATGTCCTATGATGCGTTAGGATTGCTGAGAAACCCACCTCAGGTCTCTCTGCCTGGCGCTGAGCTTTGCTCTGGTGGTGCTTGCCTGACATCCGCATCCGAGTTCTTTCAAACTGTGCGAGACCTCTCTGCAGCCTTTGTCGCCAGGTCTCTGTCTGATGCAGTTGACTCCCTGGTGTCCAAGCCGATCCAAGGTGCCTTCAGATCACAACCTTGCCCTCTGTGCCAAACATTCGGCTACATGTCTCTCTAAGGCTTAATTTTTTAATGATGACATATCCCACCTTGCTCAGAAACTGTCCTCACCTGCTCGGGAGATCCAGAAGGCCGTGGAGACTCCCTAGGTTGCTCTGGAGTTGTGCCAGTATGCATCTCCAGTGAAACGAGGTGGTCCTTTTGTGCCTGAAATCATGGGAAAGCAAATGAACAAAAGCAATCCACAATGGAATATAGCTAACTCCACATATGTCTGAACATGCTCTTGTAAAGTTCTTTCAGATTCTCTTCACAATGAAGCTCTAGCCAAGAAGCAACATCAGGTATCTGTGAGGGCAGTGAGGGCATATTGCAATGTAATTGTCCCTTTTTAAGAAGCCATGAGCCAGCATTACAGCTTGGAATATTCCACAGGTAATGGAGATAGTTTTGGTACCTGACTGTCTACATCCTGTGTTACAACGTTTGTCATCAAAAGACAGCAAACAATTGATGACGGAGTAAAGTGCAAAGTGGTTGAAGCCCACAAATGCGTTATGAGTGGCTACGTTAATCCAAATTTTTTTGCCTTTAAGATTTCCTTTTATTCTTGCAAATGCTTGGAAAACGCTCCACAGGACTGAATGCTCATACTTACCTCCTTGAGAGTTGAAGCTGGGGAAGCGTATGGAGTGCTGTCATTGGTACTACAATCTCCAAACTGACAAAAAGGAGAAAGCAAACACATGAAGAGGAGCCAGTTTGATGTTTTGTAAGGATAGGCTGCATAAGGGGTGGAAGTAGAAATAACGAAAACGACATGGTTCAATGGTTCACATTTAGGTGTAAATCATTGGATAGCAGCATCAAGCACATCCGCCAAAACTAAACACTGATCATTCCAACACACAAACGCGCAAGTATTCTGACATCTTTGTAACTATGAGATTGGACATCAAAGGTAGCAATGTTACACCTGCTTAATTTCCACTGTGAAAAGACACCATATTCTAGAAAACATGTATACACTCACAACCTATGGTTTTAAAGGTAATGCTCCAAAACTATATCAAGTATACCTAATGAGCCATTAGCAGATGTCTCTATGGACATCTCCTCACCTTTGGAACTGTCCGTCTGCACTTTCCAGGCAGCATTGGGGTGCCTCCTTGTCCCAGCTCCAGTGAAACATGACCTAGCTTTGGGGTCTGAAATCAGACGAACAAGCTATTCTCTAGTCTGCACTGATTAGCTTTGGTTTCAATAACGCCAAATGTATTTGGCAATAACGAAGAACACTAAGATACTTTTTCTGAGCTGCCCCAGTTACAACATTAAATGATCTTGGTCCCTTCCTCACCATCTGCTAGTATGTGCCCTCCCAAGGCTGCTGTTGAGTTTGCTAGATGCAATACATATCACAGCCATACTTGGTGTCTCAACACCAGACATTTCACATACATTAGCTAGCTGCCTTGGGTTAAATCTATTCTCAGCTGGAACCCAAAGCTTTGGAGCTTTCGGTACTACAGAAGCTGAGCAATGGTAAGGATTACGGCAAATAAATGCACTAAAGTGATGATGAAGTTGTGCAATATATAAGATTGCTTCATTCAATGCATAAGGGATAGGGAAGATCAGCTATGCACGGGCACAAATAATTGATAGCAACTGTCTAACTTCTGGCATTTCTTCACTAGCTGAAAACAATTCAGACACGTTTATGTGCATATGGATTTGACACTTTGCAACAAAGAAAAGAAAGCAAAATCCTTACCCTGGAGGAGTCTACGTTAAAGCAACCAAAACTTTATTTTTCTTTCAAAACTTAGACCTTTTCCCAAAACTTTCACCTTTAACCCATGTGAAAATGAAGCCGCGGGTATGGTTGTGAGCGTTGAGGGCCTTCAGGCTTGATGGTAGAAGGACACAGGTGTGAGAGAACTAGAAGCTGCTTTCCACAAGTTTATTCATCCCATGGGTACAGGAGATGTGGGCTGGCCCAAGGCCGGATGCTTGTGGCCTGGACCAGCCCAAGATCATGGCAACAGTAGTCTCTGAGAGTATTTTTTTCATTCTTAACAGCATTACCAACAGCAATGCCACCCTGGTTTACACGATGAGCATGCAGCCTGATCATATAGGAAACACTTCTATGTGCCAGCCAGCTGATTGGTCAAATATGCTAAATGACAATGAGTTACACATAAAAGAAGAGACAAGATGAAATACAAGGACACTATTGGAAGCAGTACAGCTAGTTAGAGAATTGGCCAAGCATGCTAACAAATGAAAATGTATTACAGATGCAGGGTGGAGACCGCCTAGTTTGGTGACCGCAAGATGAACAGAGTACTAAGGATTGGGGATCGAGATGCCATAGCAAATAGTACTTGGTCCACTCAGATGGGAGATAGATGGCTGTTGAAGTTGCTAGATTGGAATTGTAATGGCGCCAAAGTGCTACCTACAATTAACCTAGTAAGCATTTCCTGCATATGGACACAGTAAATTACATTCACTTTGGACAGTATGAAGAGTATTGTTGGCAAAGCACCTTTAAATCAATTCTGAATTAAATATCTTTCACTTTTTCAATAGCAAGATTGTGCAATGTGATGCCCCATACCATCTGTCTTCACATCTTGCTACCATTTTGACCAAGCTGTCAACTAAGCCTCTACTGCTGGGATCTTGTCTCCTTAGTTTTTTACTTAGCATTCACATGACCATTTTGGGGCAAGGCTGCCTGCTGTTCCTCACATGCTTCATAGAGTTAATAACAGAGTTCACACCATATGCAGACCAGCATAGCTTGGCGGATAAGGCATTCGGGGGCCAACAAAAAGAGCAAAGGTCAAGTCTCCACCTGCTGTCCAACATTTTTCCTGGCTGTCCCTCGTGGGGTTTTAGCTCTGTATGTTAAACCGTATAATTTATAAAAGAGTTCACAAGTGAAAAGGAAATAGCTAGTCCACACCTTTGCTGGGTGACATAGGGTGGTGTGAAATGATGTCAAGGCTTGAGTGTAGCCACAGGGAATAACATTCATCAATGGGACATACTGGAAAACACTCATCTGCCAAGACACATTTTTGAGCCACTATGGTAGTGTTCTACTCAGTTGAGTGATCTTGGTCAATTTCTTACTACCTGTGGGGTGGAGGGTGATGCGTGCTGTACAGGTCGCTGTGGAGTTACTGGAGGCGTCGGTCGGAGTTGGACGGTGCCCGGCAGAGGTGACTGAATAAACAAGCACCTGTTTATCACTTGGGTCAACTGATGAAGCAGCTGTGTATCCTATTCCATTCTTCTTCCATATAATTATCATTCTACTCCCTAGGATACAAACATGAGTCAAATACTCTGAACTGTTTGGGGAAGACTCTTGACAGTGCTTTCACCTTCCAAAGAAGTGGCAGAAGAGAATATTCTATTTTCACAGCTTGCACTCACACACAAAGAGTGAACACTAGTCATCATTGACAAGGTTGAACTGCAATAGCTGACAAATCACTTTAACCATGAACATTTATCCACAAAATGAGCTTTATCTGATCCCTTCCCATCATATATTTGTAACCGCATGGCACTTTTATTTCCATTTACTTACCAGCAGCCTGGGGGACAGCAAGATCTGTGCATTTTCTTGTGGAGATGGATTCTTGACTACAAAATGGCGTCTAGTTGGTGTCTGAAATGGAAAACTTCCAATGAACACTAGTCCCGTGATGATGAAGGTCTGCTCTTTCTCTTCAAAACAATAGGGTGGCAAAGAACTGTCACCCACATGAAGTGATTGTTTGACAGTGACAGTTTCCAAATTTAAACATTGGCCCTCTCTTGCTGGTTTGAATGGCCTCATTAATTGGAGATGCTTAAATGTTTAGATCATGAATCAATCCAACAGTATTAATACTTGAACTCGGACTTGTGATTTCCTGGATACTTCTGGATCTTCGTGCCAGTCCAGTGAGGCAGAAATACTGTGAACTGTTGATCGTCTTCAGAGGTGGTAGTGAGGGACTATTCTATCACATTTTGAAATTACAGAAATTGAATTGAACACATGCCTCCAAAGGTAAATAAGTCCAATGAATATGCTTCACATTTTAAGCGTTATGTGGGGTTTAAGAATGACAATGTTCAACAAATTTCCATATTTTTAAACATATACCCTACTATACAATAAGTTTCAGTAGTCATGTCATAGACAATGAAGACACAAGCATGCTCAAATAACTGTAATACAGAGAGCAGAATCAGGGATGGCACAAACAAGGATGACCACTGCCAAGATTCAAAGACACCCTGAAGAAAAACCTGGTAAAGTGCAACATTCATTCATGCCAACATGGCCACTCAGCTATGGACACAAGAGAGTGGAGATGTTTCTGCTTAAGAGCAGTTGCTGCCTTTGTTCCTGTGGCTCAGCCAGGGGCGAGCCCCGAGCTGCCATGTAACATTTAAGTAATTTCCTTACTAGCTGAGGGCCAGGGAGAGGTGAGCCAGCCAAAGGACGCGGTGGAGTAGCTGGTGGTGGCAGCTGAAGCTCAGCATGGGTCCGCCTGAGCACCTGAAATTGCAAGCACCATATTAAAGACTGGTCGAATGATGATGAAGCAGTTCGATGCATGGGATCATGTATGTATGTATGTATGTATGTATGTATGTATGTATGTTGCAAGCCAGATTTGTGTATCTTAATGAAAAGGGAACTTAGATGAACTTTTGTATGGGCTGACTTGTGAAGTTTTACTAAATCATCGTTGAAGAGACGAATCTGTCCAGACAGGTGCTTCAGTTAGACTAGTGTTCCTTCACATAGCTGTAATTTTAGCAGCCATGTATGATCTTTGTACATTTTCTGCAATAAAGTGATTTGATATGTATTTATGTATGCATGCAGGCATGTATGTAAAGAAAGTGTATGTGTGTGAGTGCATGTATATCTCAATACATAGATGTCAAAATGCTGTTCCCAGTATTTCATGTCAAAGTGAGGATACATTAAATGTATAAGAAAATGCTATAATATGTGAATACATGTATATTCCAATATAAGCTGCTTTCCACAAGTTTATTCATCCCATGGGTACAGGAGATGTGGGCTGGCCCAAGGCCGGATGCTTGTGGCCTGGACCAGCCCAAGATCATGGCAACAGTAGTCTCTGGGAGTATTTTTTTCATTCTTAACAGCATTACCAACAGCAATGCCACCCTGGTTTACATGATGAGCATGCAGCCTGATCATATAGGAAACACTTCTATGTGCCAGCCAGCTGATTGGTCAAATATGCTAAATGACAATGAGTTACACATGAAAGAAGAGACAAGATGAAATACAAGGACACTATTGGAAGCAGTACAGCTAGTTAGAGAATTGGCCAAGCATGCTAACAAATGAAAATGTATTACAGATGCAGGGTGGAGACCGCCTAGTTTGGTGACCACAAGATGAACAGAGTACTAGGGATTGGGGATTGAGATGCCATAGCAAATAGTACTTGGTCCACTCAGATGGGAGATAGATGGCTGTTGAAGTTGCTAGATTGGAATTGTAATGGCGCCAAAGTGCTACCTACAATTAACCTAGTAAGCATTTCCTGCATATGGACACAGTAAATTACATTCACTTTGGACAGTATGAAGAGTATTGTTGGCAAAGCACCTTTAAATCAATGCAGCATTTTATTCATTCATTTCAATTCTGAATCAAATATCTTTCACTTTTTCAATAGCAAGATTGTGCAATGTGATGCCCCATACCATCTGTCTTCACATCTTGCTACCATTTTGACCAAGCTGTCAACTAAGCCTCTACTGCTGGGATCTTGTCTCCTTAGTTTTTTACTTAACATTCACATGACCATTTTGGGGCAAGGCTGCCTGCTGTTCCTCACATGCTTCATAGAGTTAATAACAGAGTTCACACCAAATGCAGACCAGCATAGCTTGGCGGATAAGGCATTCGGGGGCCAACAAAAAGAGCAAAGGTCAAGTCTCCACCTGCTGTCCAACATTTTTCCTGGCTGTCCCTCGTGGGGTTTTAGCTCTGTATGTTAAACCGTATAATTTATAAAAGAGTTCACAAGTGAAAAGGAAATAGCTAGTCCACACCTTTGCTGGGTGACATAGGGTGGTGTGAAATGATGTCAAGGCTTGAGTGTAGCCACAGGGAATAACATTCATCAATGGGACATACTGGAAAACACTCATCTGCCAAGACACATTTTTGAGCCACTATGGTAGTGTTCTACTCAGTTGAGTGATCTTGGTCAATTTCTTACTACCTGTGGGGTGGAGGGTGATGCGTGCTGTACAGGTCGCTGTGGAGTTACTGGAGGCGTCGGTCGGAGTTGGACGGTGCCCGGCAGAGGTGACTGAATAAACAAGCACCTGTTTATCACTTGGGTCAACTGATGAAGCAGCTGTGTATCCTATTCCATTCTTCTTCCATATAATTATCATTCTACTCCCTAGGATACAAACATGAGTCAAATACTCTGAACTGTTTGGGGAAGACTCTTGACAGTGCTTTCACCTTCCAAAGAAGTGGCAGAAGAGAATATTCTATTTTCACAGCTTGCACTCACACACAAAGAGTGAACACTAGTCATCATTGACAAGGTTGAACTGCAATAGCTGACAAATCACTTTAACCATGAACATTTATCCACAAAATGAGCTTTATCTGATCCCTTCCCATCATATATTTGTAACCGCATGGCACTTTTATTTCCATTTACTTACCAGCAGCCTGGGGGACAGCAAGATCTGTGCATTTTCTTGTGGAGATGGATTCTTGACTACAAAATGGCGTCTAGTTGGTGTCTGAAATGGAAAACTTCCAATGAACACTAGTCCCGTGATGATGAAGGTCTGCTCTTTCTCTTCAAAACAATAGGGTGGCAAAGAACTGTCACCCACATGAAGTGATTGTTTGACAGTGACAGTTTCCAAATTTAAACATTGGCCCTCTCTTGCTGGTTTGAATGGCCTCATTAATTGGAGATGCTTAAATGTTTAGATCATGAATCAATCCAACAGTATTAATACTTGAACTCGGACTTGTGATTTCCTGGATACTTCTGGATCTTCGTGCCAGTCCAGTGAGGCAGAAATACTGTGAACTGTTGATCGTCTTCAGAGGTGGTAGTGAGGGACTATTCTATCACATTTTGAAATTACAGAAATTGAATTGAACACATGCCTCCAAAGGTAAATAAGTCCAATGAATATGCTTCACATTTTAAGCGTTATGTGGGGTTTAAGAATGACAATGTTCAACAAATTTCCATATTTTTAAACATATACCCTACTATACAATAAGTTTCAGTAGTCATGTCATAGACAATGAAGACACAAGCATGCTCAAATAACTGTAATACAGAGAGCAGAATCAGGGATGGCACAAACAAGGATGACCACTGCCAAGATTCAAAGACACCCTGAAGAAAAACCTGGTAAAGTGCAACATTCATTCATGCCAACATGGCCACTCAGCTATGGACACAAGAGAGTGGAGATGTTTCTGCTTAAGAGCAGTTGCTGCCTTTGTTCCTGTGGCTCAGCCAGGGGCGAGCCCCGAGCTGCCATGTAACATTTAAGTAATTTCCTTACTAGCTGAGGGCCAGGGAGAGGTGAGCCAGCCAAAGGACGCGGTGGAGTAGCTGGTGGTGGCAGCTGAAGCTCAGCATGGGTCCGCCTGAGCACCTGAAATTGCAAGCACCATATTAAAGACTGGTCGAATGATGATGAAGCAGTTCGATGCATGGGATCATGTATGTATGTATGTATGTATGTATGTATGTATGTATGTTGCAAGCCAGATTTGTGTATCTTAATGAAAAGGGAACTTAGATGAACTTTTGTATGGGCTGACTTGTGAAGTTTTACTAAATCATCGTTGAAGAGACGAATCTGTCCAGACAGGTGCTTCAGTTAGACTAGTGTTCCTTCACATAGCTGTAATTTTAGCAGCCATGTATGATCTTTGTACATTTTCTGCAATAAAGTGATTTGATATGTATTTATGTATGCATGCAGGCATGTATGTAAAGAAAGTGTATGTGTGTGAGTGCATGTATATCTCAATACATAGATGTCAAAATGCTGTTCCCAGTATTTCATGTCAAAGTGAGGATACATTAAATGTATAAGAAAATGCTATAATATGTGAATACATGTATATTCCAATATAAGCTGCTTTCCACAAGTTTATTCATCCCATGGGTACAGGAGATGTGGGCTGGCCCAAGGCCGGATGCTTGTGGCCTGGACCAGCCCAAGATCATGGCAACAGTAGTCTCTGGGAGTATTTTTTTCATTCTTAACAGCATTACCAACAGCAATGCCACCCTGGTTTACATGATGAGCATGCAGCCTGATCATATAGGAAACACTTCTATGTGCCAGCCAGCTGATTGGTCAAATATGCTAAATGACAATGAGTTACACATGAAAGAAGAGACAAGATGAAATACAAGGACACTATTGGAAGCAGTACAGCTAGTTAGAGAATTGGCCAAGCATGCTAACAAATGAAAATGTATTACAGATGCAGGGTGGAGACCGCCTAGTTTGGTGACCACAAGATGAACAGAGTACTAGGGATTGGGGATTGAGATGCCATAGCAAATAGTACTTGGTCCACTCAGATGGGAGATAGATGGCTGTTGAAGTTGCTAGATTGGAATTGTAATGGCGCCAAAGTGCTACCTACAATTAACCTAGTAAGCATTTCCTGCATATGGACACAGTAAATTACATTCACTTTGGACAGTATGAAGAGTATTGTTGGCAAAGCACCTTTAAATCAATGCAGCATTTTATTCATTCATTTCAATTCTGAATCAAATATCTTTCACTTTTTCAATAGCAAGATTGTGCAATGTGATGCCCCATACCATCTGTCTTCACATCTTGCTACCATTTTGACCAAGCTGTCAACTAAGCCTCTACTGCTGGGATCTTGTCTCCTTAGTTTTTTACTTAACATTCACATGACCATTTTGGGGCAAGGCTGCCTGCTGTTCCTCACATGCTTCATAGAGTTAATAACAGAGTTCACACCAAATGCAGACCAGCATAGCTTGGCGGATAAGGCATTCGGGGGCCAACAAAAAGAGCAAAGGTCAAGTCTCCACCTGCTGTCCAACATTTTTCCTGGCTGTCCCTCGTGGGGTTTTAGCTCTGTATGTTAAACCGTATAATTTATAAAAGAGTTCACAAGTGAAAAGGAAATAGCTAGTCCACACCTTTGCTGGGTGACATAGGGTGGTGTGAAATGATGTCAAGGCTTGAGTGTAGCCACAGGGAATAACATTCATCAATGGGACATACTGGAAAACACTCATCTGCCAAGACACATTTTTGAGCCACTATGGTAGTGTTCTACTCAGTTGAGTGATCTTGGTCAATTTCTTACTACCTGTGGGGTGGAGGGTGATGCGTGCTGTACAGGTCGCTGTGGAGTTACTGGAGGCGTCGGTCGGAGTTGGACGGTGCCCGGCAGAGGTGACTGAATAAACAAGCACCTGTTTATCACTTGGGTCAACTGATGAAGCAGCTGTGTATCCTATTCCATTCTTCTTCCATATAATTATCATTCTACTCCCTAGGATACAAACATGAGTCAAATACTCTGAACTGTTTGGGGAAGACTCTTGACAGTGCTTTCACCTTCCAAAGAAGTGGCAGAAGAGAATATTCTATTTCCACAGCTTGCACTCACACACAAAGAGTGAACACTAGTCATCATTGACAAGGTTGAACTGCAATAGCTGACAAATCACTTTAACCATGAACATTTATCCACAAAATGAGCTTTATCTGATCCCTTCCCATCATATATTTGTAACCGCATGGCACTTTTATTTCCATTTACTTACCAGCAGCCTGGGGGACAGCAAGATCTGTGCATTTTCTTGTGGAGATGGATTCTTGACTACAAACAAGCGTCTAGTTGGTGTCTGAAATTGAAAACTTCCAATGAACACTAGTCCCGTGATGACGAAGGTCTGCTCTTTCTCTTCAAAACAATAGGGTGGCAAAGAACTGTCACCCACATGAAGTGATTGTTTGACAGTGACAGTTTCCAAATTTAAAAATTGGCCCTCTCTTGCTGGTTTGAATGGCCTCATTAATTGGAGATGCTTAAATGTTTAGATCATGAATCAATCCAACAGTATTAATACTTGAACTCGGACTTGTGATTTCTTGGATACTTCTGGATCTTCGTGCCAGTCCAGTGAGGCTGAAAAACTGTGAACTGTTGATCGTCTTCAGAGGTGATAGTGAGGGACTATTCTATCACATTTTGAAATTACAGAAATTGAATTGAACACATGCCTCCAAAGGTAAATAAGTCCAATGAATATGCTTCACATTTTAAGCGTTATGTGGGGTTTAAGAATGACAGTGTTCAACAAATTTCCATATTTTTAAACATATACCCTACTATACAATAAGTTTCAGTAGTCATGTCATAGAAAATGAAGACACAAGCATGCTCAAATAACTGTAATACAGAGAGCAGAATCAGGGATGGCACAAACAAGGATGACCACTGCCAAGACTCAAAGACACCCTGAAGAAAAACCTGGTAAAGTGCAACATTCATTCATGCCAACATGGCCACTCAGCTAGGGACACAAGAGAGTGGAGATATTTCTGCTTAAGAGCAGTTGCTGCCTTTGTTCCTGTGGCTCAGCCAGGGGCGGGCCCCGAGCTGCCATGTAACATTTAAGTAATTTCCTTACTAGCTGAGGGCCAGGGAGAGGTGAGCCAGCCAAAGGACGCGATGGAGTTGTTGGTGGTGGCAGCTGAAGCTCAGCATGGGTCCGCCTGAGCACCTGAAATTGCAAGCACTATATTAAAGACTGGTCGAATGATGACGAAGCAGTTCCATGCATGAGATCATGTATGCATGTATGTATGTATGTATGTATGTATGTATGTATGTATGTATGTATGTATGTATGTATGTATGTATGTATGTATGTATGTATGTATGTATGTATGTATGTATGTATGTATGTATGTTGCAAGCCAGATTTGTGTATCTTAATGAAAAGGGAACTTAGATAGATGAACTTTTGTATGGGCTGACTTGTGAAGTTTTACTAAATCATCGTTGAAGAGACGAATCTGTCCAGACAGGTGCTTCAGTTAGACTAGTGTTCCTTCACATAGCTGTGATTTTAGCAGCCATGTATGATCTTTGTACATTTTCTGCAATAAAGTGATTTGATATGTATGTATGTATGCATGCATGCATGTAGGTAAAGAAAGTGTATGTGTGTGAGTGCATGTATATCTTAATACATAAATGTCAAAATGCTGTTCCCAGTATTTCATGTCAAAGTGAAGATACATTAAATGTATAAGAAAATGCTATAATACATGAATACATGTATATTCCAATATAAGCTGCTTTCCACAAGTTTATTCATCCCATGGGTACAGGAGATGTGGGCTGGCCCAAGGCCGGATGCTTGTGGCCTGGACCAGCCCAAGATCATGGCAACAGTAGTCTCTGGGAGTATTTTTTTCATTCTTAACAGCATTACCAACAGCAATGCCACCCTGGTTTACACGATGAGCATGCAGCCTGATCATATAGGAAACACTTCTATGTGCCAGCCAGCTGATTGGTCAAATATGCTAAA